>JAJOZX010013152.1:0-84355 GCA_023014485.1 Bathynomus jamesi
GATGCCCACTTCCCTGGCGTTGGATGGGTCGTCGTGGTCCACATCAATGGCCAGCCAGGAGCCCCGACTTTGACACCGTGCGACTTCTTTCTTTGGGTGGTAAAGAAGAAGTCTACCGCACCAAACCGAGGACATTGGAAGACTGGAGACCGAATTCGGGAAGTCATTCCTCCATCCCGCCGGAGTTCCTGCTAAAGACAGTGGGACACATTCCTGGGCGGTCTCCGAAGCTGTGAAAAGAGTTGGAGCCCACATTGAATTTTAGAGAAAACCTACCATGTATACCTACCTTTCATATTATTTTCTTCTGAAATAATGATAATATACGTATTTTTTTACCAATCCAAAATAGGGCTACTTTCCGCCCACCCTGTATATGCAAAATTACGTTACGCGAGCCTACATGTAAAATTTTGCACTTATCGACGTTAAATCTCATTTGCCATTTGCATGTGACTGACCAATATACGATTTTATTCAGATCTTCCTGGATTTTACTTCTATCTTCGTCATTAATCGCCCTACCACCCAACTTCGTGTCATCCGCAAACTTTGAAACTATACTGACTTGGCCGACATCTAAATCGTTAATATATGTATATAAGAAAATGCAAGGGGCCCAATACAGAACCCTGAGGAACGCCGCTCACTACATTAGCCCAAGACGACTCCGCTCCATCAACGACCACCCTCTGTTTTCCTACCTCGCACCACTCTTCTATCCATTTATTACTACACCCTGATTCCATGAGCCTTAGTTTTTTTCAATGAGTCTTTTGTGCTGGTACAGTGTCAAACGCTTTTTGAAAATCTAATATACTACATCTACCGCCCGATGACTATCGTAAACTTTAACCACGCTTTGGAAAAATCTAAAAGATTAGTTAAAGATTTGTTTCGCGTAAAACCGTGCTGCGTATTTTTAATCAGTTATGGAATTCTAAGTACGATCCCTGATTATTGATTCCAGTAGCTTACCTACTGATTGGCCTATAATTTCCCGCCGCACCTTTATCACCTTTCTTTAAAATAGGTGTTACATTTGCTAACTTGAAATTATCTGGTACGCACCCCTCAGAAATGGACGCATTAAAAATCTTTGTTAGCGGCACAACAATCCTTTTTTTTTAATTCTTTTAGTTGTATGTGATATATGAAATCCGGCCCCCCGTGATTTACACATTTTCATTTTACCAATATAGTGCATTACCTCCCTTTCACTAACCACAATATTATCTAAAGTATTACCATTATCAAAAGGTATTATGTCTATAACCGTAGGGATATTCGTTACATCTTCTATTGTAAAAACTGACGTAAAAAATTAGTTTAGCAGGGTATCCATTTGCTTGTTTTCAGAATTTTTCAACGGCCCCAAGACACACTTCACTGGATTCCTATTGTTGACATATTGAAAAAAATCGCTTGGGGTTTCATTTGCCATCTTTGGCTACAGAAAGTTGTTAGTATTTTTCTTATTAAACCTATAACGTGAAAGTTCATTGAATAAGTACACACACACACACACACACACACACCACACACACACACACACACACACACACATTATGAGTTTATATTGATAAGCACAGCCCCATTTTGGTGGGAGAGCCCTAACTAAGGTGACAAAAACTCATCTGAAAAGTAATATAGAGGTTGCATCTGTATAAAGAAGTAAAACCTTGAGTGAGATGGTATGCACTACTCAAGTTTCAACTTTTATTTACATGTAAAGTATATTGTTTACTAAGATAAATAGAAGCTAAAAACCTACCTTCGCTATAGTGTGTGTGTATATATATATATATATATATATATATATATATATATATATATATATATATATATATATATATATTAATACTAAGGGCACTCAATATATTTTGCCCCACCCTTTTTTTTGGTTAAATAATAGGCCATGGGGCTGAAATGTCTTTTGGGCCGTAAGTTTGAACTTTCTGCGCTTCACATAACCGGATTTTTCCAGTTTGAACCTCCCCTCCTTGTATAAAACCGATTTTAAACGCCCTTGTATAAAACCGATGGTTAACGCAGTTTTTAAAATGGCATCTGACAGTGATGTGCGTCGTAAACAGGGAGCTGTTATCAAGTTCTTAACCGCAGAAAAGGAAACAGTTGGAAATATTCACAAACGTCTACAAAACGTTTACGGAGATGCTGTTGTTGATCGAAGCACAGTTGGACGCTGGTCTAAACGTGTAAGATCATCGGAGAGAGGGAGAGCCAGCCTCGATGATGAGCCACGCAGCGGTCGCCCGGCATCGACTGTGACATCTCACACTGTGCAACGTGCTAACAGCATCATTCGATCAAATCGGCGCGTCACATACAAGGAGCTATCACTGGAGCTAGGAATTAGTGAAGGAAGTGGGAATACGATAATTCAGCAACTGGGATACTCAAAAGTGTGTTCATGATTTGTTCCTCGCGAACTGACTGAAGATCACAAAGCCCAAAGAAAAGAAATTGCTTCTGAGTCGTTGGTTCGATACGAGACAGAAGGGGATGACTTCCTTTCACGAATTGTGACTGGGGATGACCCGGATGAGACTTGGGTACACCGCTTTGAACATGAAACAAAACGCCAATCCATGGAGTGGCATCACGCAGACTCCACACGCAAGAAAAAGTTCAAAATGGCTCCCTCTGCAGGAAAGGTTATGGCTACCACTTCTGGGACATGAAAGGGGTGATTTTGGTGGATATTATGAAGAAAGGACAAACAATTAACTCAGAGGCATATATTGCTACCCTACAGAGACTCTAGAGACATATAAAGCGAGTTCGACCGGATAGAAAACTGGAAGACGTCCTTCTTTTGCACGATAACGCAAGACCACATAACAGTTTGCAAACAAGAGAGGCCATCACAAAAATGAGCTTGACTCTGTTACCCCACCCTCCATACAGCCCGGATCTGGCACCTTCAGACTTCCATTTGTTTGGGCCAATGAAAGATGCTATTCGTGGAAGAAAGTTTCAGAGTGACGATGAGGTTGTTGAGGAGGTTAAGAGGTGGCTCCAGCGGAACCCAGCGGACTTTTACCAGCAAAGAATAAAGGCCCTTGTTTCGAGGTGGAGGAAAGCCGTAGAAAAGAATGGAGACTATGTTGAAAAATAAAAATTTCTAAAAAAGGTATGTAACTACTTGTGTACAAAATTTCTGGAACTTCAAGGAAACTTGGAAAGAAAAAAAAAAGGTGGGGCAAAATATATTGATTGGCCCTCATATATATATATATATATATATATATATATATATATATATATATATATATATATATATATACAGGGTGTCCGAGAATTATCTGTACAATGTTTGGCTGTTATTAAAAGTCAACCATGAAGTGTAGAAATTCCAGTGTTGTCCCATTTTACAGAGAATCTCATTAAGTTTTTTCTGATACCACGTTTTGACAAGTTTTTTAGAAATGTACGCGGGTGACAGACATTGATGATTTAAAAGCAAGAATCACAGCTGCTATTGAGCGAATTGATGTGGATATGCTGCAGCGTACATGGCAACATTTGAGTATCGATTGGATGTTTTGCGAATCACTAATGGTGCACATATCGAATGTTTGTAACAACGTTACTTTAATAAAATAAACTTTTGAAAATACAGATTCTAAATAATCTTGTTTAAGAATTTTACGTGTGTTATCAAGAATTTTATTAAAAGATGAAATTGTACAGATAATGTTCGGACACACTGGAATTTCTAAAAAACTTGTCAAAACTTGGTATCAGAAAAACTTAATGAGATTCTCTGTAAAATGGGACAACATGGGAATTTCTACACCTCATGGTTGACTTTTAATAACAGCCAAAAAGTGTACAGATAATTATCGGACACCCTGTATATATGTTCAGGATATATAACACTGGTATGGATATGAAATTTTTTTGTCTGCTGTGAGGGTTTTTTCAACCCATATTATATAATTCGACCATGCTGAATTCGAAAATGACATTGGTTTTCCTCAATCAGGTCAGGTTTTTTCTCTATTGGCCATTTATTATAAGTCCAATTTTATCCCCAAATTTATTGATTTTTTTAGCTTAAACACTGTAGATACGAGTAATATTATAAGAACACTCGTGAAAAATGAAAACATTGTGTGAATAAATACTTTTATTCATACAATGAATATGGAAAAAAGTTTATTGAGGAAGGAATGAAGTTTTTTGGCTTTCCGTCTGTGTTTTTCTTCGGGCACGTCTCGCTTCAAACACCAGCAATAGTCCGCCAGCATATTGATATCCCAGTTTCCCTGGTACCTCTCTTCCATTATTTTGATATCTTGGTGAAATCGTTCACCCTGTTCCTCACTATAATCCCCGCAATTTTCAGGAAAATAGTCCAAGTGGGACCACAAAAAGTGCATTTTTATGGACATGCGCGACCCATGAGCTTTGAAAGCTTCCATCAAGTTTTCGACAACGGACTCGTATTCTGGACTTCTACGCTTGCCAAGAAAATCAGTGGCAACTGATTTGAATGCCTGCCAGGCATTCTTCTCAGTTGGAGTCATTGCGTTTTCGAACTGAGTATCCTTGATCAAAGTTCGAATTTGAGGACCATCAAAAACCCCAGCATTTAGTTTAGCATCAGATATATGAGGAAATTTACTCTCGAGATATCGGAATGCTGAACCCTCCTTATTCATTGATTTGATGAAATTTTTCATCAAGCCCAGCTTAATATGAAGTGGTGGGAGCAAAATTTTTGTTGGTGGTACAAGGGGCACTGAAACGACATTATGCGACCCAGGTTCAAAATTCTCTCTGGATGCCCATTCACGCTGTGGATAGTGCTTCTCATCCGCTCGGCTATCCCATTTGCAGAGGAAACATGGGTATTTCGTGTATCCCCCTTGCATTCCTAATACAAATGCCACAATCTGAAAAAAAATTAAAATATTTAAAGAATTTAGAGAATTTGTTCTATCAGATAAAAAAATCTATGCATTGGACTGTATCACTTCTGTGAGGAAGTTAAGTGTTCTTATACGCTCTCAAATAACCTTTGGAAAAACAACATAGTCAATAGCAATAGTTTACTTATGATATTAGTATTACCTTCAAATCTCCACAGATCCTCCAGTTATGTTGGTCGTATACGAGAGCATCCAGTAAAATTTTCATGTTATCGTAGCTCTCAGTAAGTTGTACGGAATGTGCTACAGGGACTGATGCAACCCTATTCCCAATGTTGAGAAGTAACTGCTTTCAAACTTCGTTTAAACGAGTCTATAAATAGCCTCCATTCTGATGCGTTATATGGCAGGCCCAAGGATTCGATTAGCCCCTCAACATTGCAGCAGTACACTAAGGAAGAGATATTTTCGTGCACTGCAAAAAACTTGCGGAATTCTTCCTCTCGTTTCCTATACCAGGAGAATGTTGTTCCCGGAGCCAGCAAGTTGTCCTCTCGAAGTCGTGAGCCCAAGATCTCGGCAGCTAATTTGGAAAGTCCTAAATCCCTGGTAAGATCATTAAGTTTGGCCTGGTTGAGAGGCCTCGGCTCATTTGAAGCGGTATTTTGAGGTGTATATACGACTGGGACTGGTCATTGGCATTGGTCATTGATTCATCATCAGAATCATCGACGTCCAGGGTTTGAGGTGGGTCGGGTATTGGAATTCCAGGACCATGGGGTACAGGTCTCATAGCAGAAGGAATGTCAGGGTATACAACAATGTGTTTATTCTTCTTGTTAACTCCTGAAAATAGAAACACAGAAACATGGATATAAAACTTGCATTTGAAATAGAAGAAGCATTCAGACAGTGGCGGCTCGTGAGGGAAGGCTGCGGTCTGTAAGATATGAAATAGGTCGATGGAGTCTGTATATTTTCTTTCTTTTTCATTCATATTGTCCCTTCGGGGACAATATGAATGAAAAAGAAAGAAAATATACAATCATTGTATATGTAAATGTAACTTGTATAACAATATGTATGTGTAAATGTATTTTCTATAACGATATGTATATGTAAATGTATGATTACCATTATGGTGAATATTATGCTATATATGGTGAATATTACATTATGGTGAATATTGTGTCAAGTTTCATACGAGGATTTCAAAATATTTAAGAAAAATAAATTTAAAAGCCCACCTTGGAGGTTTGTCATGCAGAAATAGCAATATGTCACGTGATCCTTTCCTTCTCTCCAACTCCTGGGAATTCCAAAAGGCAAAGATTTCGCTCTGCCTTTGCTCCATCTTCTCAAATTTTCAATGCACGTCTTGCAGCACATATGAGGGGCGAAATGTTTGTCCTGGTCCCCTAGCTTAATTCCAAAGTATGCTCTATACATTGTCTTCACAAATTTAGTGATTTGGGACTGGTTATTTGGCATGGTAACCGTCCCACATATGTAGCAGAATCTATTGGGATCATTTTTACACGCTCTATTCATTATGAAATATTTTATCTATATGCCTGAAAAGTAAAAAAAGATATTATACAAGTGAAACAAGTGATGATAGATGTTACTGTTCCAATTCCGCTTTGACAAAATCACGAAAAATTCTATTTTACTTATGAGGCCATAGCCGGATAACCTGAGCTGATTGAGAAGAACGGCTTGCAGATTCGAAATCAGCAGGAAAAACTCTATAAGAATCACTTACAAAACCCTTGACAGCAAAATTGATGCATACCAGTGTAATATATTATGTGAACCCTGCAACCTAGATCTTAACTAAGTTTCCTCTCTGAGCATCTTCTTTGTCTCTTAAGACAATAAAACAAAAGGACAGTGTGCCTATAACTATATTATAAGTGTGTAGCTATTGACAGAAGATTTTAAAAATCTATGTATAATAAAAAAAATTTACATTGGATTTTACCGCTGCACAAAAAAAAATCTCTAATTTATGGTATGATATTTGATAGGCTGAAATAATTAACATCTTCAGGCTTCAATTCTCAGAAAATAGTTAATAATATTGCTTTTTAAGAGGCTTTTACTCAGTTTTTCGTAGTCTCCTGCACAGTGATAAACACCATCAGTTTTATGTTTCAAACATTAAAATTAAGAAGTTTTTGGCTCCCAACATCTGCAATAGGAAGGGCCTATTCAAAAGGGACTAACTGTACTGCTGATAATGTACCCCTACAATGTAATACAATGTAGACCTTTGCATCACTACTGAATTCCACAAACAGGTTTAAAATGCTTGTATACACTATGCTATATGTTTTTTTGTAGAAACAGCATATAAAAGCTGTCTGAAATCAGTTTCTATCCAGCTTCCATTTAAATTAATAGTTATATTGCTAATTTAAAGCAAAATATATATAAAAAAAGTCTAAACATAGAATTTCCTAATTCATCAGTTAATGAAGATTCAATACAGCCAAATGTAATAGCTTAAAAACTAAGAGAATATTAATTTTTCCAAAGTGAAAAAATTTTTACCAGCCTTTATAAGAAAAGGTAATACCACAGTACTAGCATCCCAACATACACACAACAAGCTAACATTCTAGTTAATCACTACGCAAAGATAAGTCACTTAACAGAGACAACAACCAGAAACACGCACAGACAAACAGCCAGACACAAGAAAACCTACAGACTCGACACGACCATTACACCCTTCAATACAGACCAGACCACCAAGATCATCAAAAACATTAAAAATTCGAAGGCTACTGGACCAGACAACATATATAACATACACCTTAAACACTTGGGTTCACAAGGAATACTAGCTCTCACAAATATCAGCACATATTCATACCAACACTGTATTATTCCTGATATATGGAAACAAGGTAAAATTATTACACTACTCAAACCAAACAAAAATCCAACAGAACTAGCTTCCTATAGACCCATTACTTTACTATGCACACCTTCCAAAGTAACAGAAAGACTAATCTTACAAATCACCAACCCACACATTCCACTATCGCCTACTCAACATGGATTCAGACCTCACCACTCAACCACGACATTACTCACTAACCTCACGCAGCACATCATGGATGGCATCAACTCCAGACGACCAGCTCAACGTACACTATTAACAACAATAGACATTACTAAAGCATTTGATGCTATCCCACGATTCCCTCTCATAAACAAAATACTCAACACAAACATGCACAATAACACCAAAATGTGGCTGAGCAACTATCTTTCAGGAAGATACTCACATGTCACATTTAATGGCAAGTCATCCAAAAACAAGCTTTTTCCGAACGGGGTCCCTCAAGGCTCTGTTCTCTCACCAACACCCATAGATAACAAGCTTACCTTATCATCATATGCAGATGACATCACTCTAACATCCACCCACAACAACATCGACACCGCTACAAATAACCTACAAACATACATAAACAGTATACAAGACTGGCTCACACACAATAGACTCAAAGTAGCGCCACAAAATCAACCATCACCTTGCTTACAAGCAACACAAAAGAACACCAGGTAATTCCTCAGCTTACACTAAACAACATCAACATTCCACACACTCACAGGACCAAAATACTTGGGGTCACATACAACACATCATTATCTTTTGCAAACCACATTCAGGACATTAAAAACAAATGTACGTCAAGACTTAACACGCTTAGGGTACTAACAGGCACAAACTTTGGACACCAGCAGGAAACAACATCACTCATATACAAACAATACATTCGCTCAGTTATGGACTATGCTAGCCCATGCTGGGCACCCATTATCTCAAACACACACATAAACACCTTACAGACAATACAAAACAACGCACTTCGTATCATTACAGGATGCACTCAAACAACACCAATAGAACACCTGCACACAGAAACAAAAATACTGAAAGTTAGGGAACATTTAGACATGAGGGGAACACAATTCATGGCAGCAGCGACAACTAACCCACAACACCCTTGCCACTACATGTACAATCATGCACCAACACCTCGCACCATTAAGGTAACACCAGAGAGACATTATAACCAAATACTCCATTCCATACCACGCCCCACAGACATCACACAGTACAGAAAACACATACACACACACCTAACCCACAAAGCACTGACACGACTCGGTCCGAATGCGGTCCTAGGTGCGAAGCCGCCACCCATTAAGAGGTCAGATATCAGCCTGAGCAGATCGGATCGAGTTAACTTAGCACGATTCCGATGTGGACATCACCCCAACTTACGGACATATAAACACAGACTAGACAACTCCATAGACGACACCTGCCACCTGTGCCAGGGGACACCACAAACAATTGAACACATTATGACAGACTGTGCCGCTCTAGCACAACAACGAACACAAGACAACATCACTAGTGCGCTGAACCTCTGGTCCACTCCGGAGAGGGCGATCGGTTACCTGCGTGCCGCCGGCTTGCTCGATCAGGGTGGGCTGATCGGCTAAACAACAACAACTAGCATCTTTTTAGCCTATAGTTGCAATAAAAAAGGTTCAGTATACTTAAAACCTACTTGGTAGACTAACTTAGCTTTTGACTGGGAAAATCGGATTTTCAAGGTAAATGAGTGAGATAGTCTACAATTAAAGGTGCAGTTAAGATCTGCTTAAATAGATATGCATTATTTACAAAATTCCTTTTTCATGAATGAAAACATCCATTATTTCTTAAAACAGGCTAAGGGGGATGGTATTTAACATACACTCTATCAATCCAAGTTACACACTAATACCAGTACGTACTCATTTTGTAATGTAAAGTCATTTGAGCCCTCCAGTTGGTGTTAAGTCTATGATTTTGTAACTGGCAGATCCTTTTAGCAATTTTATTTGCGTTGTTCCCTACCTCTCTGCAATGTTTGATCCTTCCACATTCATTTTCTAGCTCCCACACCATAAGTTTTCACCTATTTCCAACAAAATGTTTGATTTTTAAAAGACAGTGAAGGCAAACCAGGATATTTTTCGTTGGACATGTATCAGAAGTGTACTTTGGGTAAGTGCTCCTCTATATACCTACCTACTTTTGCCAATAATCATTGCAAGAGTTACATATTTTTCTTAAATTGTATATTAAACATACTGTATACATTCAGATTGTATTTAGTTACCTAGTAGAGTAGACTGGCGGAAAATAAAAAAGAATTATTTTAAACCTGTTTGTGGAATTCAGTAGTGATGCAAAGGTCTACATTGTGTTACATTGTAGGGGGGACGTTATTAGTAGCAGGGTTAGTCCCTTTTGAATAGGTCCTTCCTGTTGCAGATGTTGGGAGCCAAAACTTCTTAATTTTAATGTTTCAAACATAAAACTGAGGGTGTTAATTATGTACTTGAAACAAAATGTAGACATTCAAACTCAGGTAATGTTTTCTACCCCACTTAAAATATTTTGGATGAATTAAGGAATACATTAGCTATGAGATGCATAATAGGACTATTTCAGCATTCTTCAACAGAAATTTTCTTATGCTATTTCTAACAAAATCAAATAGCCTAGTGTAATACGGTATGGCTCTACAGTGTGGAGAACATTGTCAGTAGTATGATTAGATCCTTTTGAATAGTCTCTTCCTGTTGCAGTTGTTGTGAACTTATGACATTTTATAGCAAAATGATTAGTTTGCCTCAGTAAATGAGTTGAATGGTAATTCTATAAAGAAGTCACACATTACACAGCATGAGGAGAAAGCTGAGGAAAGTACTTAATACAGAAGAGCTGAAGCTTAGAGATGTTCATTATTTCAGCCTATCAAACATCATACTGTAAATTAGAGATTTTTTTTTTGTGCACCAGTAAAATCCAATGTAAATTTTTTTAATATACATAGATTTTTAAAATCTTCTATCAATAACTACAGACTTATCATATAATTATAGGCATACTATTCTTTTGTTTTATTGTTTAAGAGACAAAGGAGATGCTGAGAGAGGAAACTTACTAAGGATCTACGAGGGGCGGACAGAAAATAAGTTTACACGGCGTATAATTTCGTAACTAAAGGACCTACATTGATTATGTTTGTATCAGGTGAATTCGTTAATTACACTGGTCAACACTCATTTTATTGCCAATCATATTAGTGATTTTGGGGTAACTTTGTGGTGCTGATTCCGAATATGACATCGGTTTTGCTAGATTGGCTCTAATTTATGAGATAATTGGTACCCCATTCAAACACGTAAAAATGCAAAAAAATTAATGTTCAGGCGGAGCCTACTTACAAATCGCATTGAAATTGTCTCAAATCATACAAAAGTAAACACATGACATACATAATGGCATTTTATTCGGTCTCACCATCTAGAATGTTCCTGTAGTTTCCCATATGCACGCGTTATGGTTACGTTTCCTATTAATTGAGGGTATCCATTATCTCAAGAACTAGAGCCAAATCGGAAAAACTACTTTCATTTTGGAATTCAGCAACCCCAAAATACCCTAAATTCGTACGAATTTCCGTGGCAACGAAAAAAAAAAATTTTGTTGTTGACCTGTGTTATTGTTGGCAACACTGCATGTCGATTCGGTTATATGAGTCAGTTTGCTTCTGCAAACCGGGACAGGAGGAAGGTAAAGTGCTTACCCGTGCGGGGAACGGCGCACTTAAGGAAGGAGTTAGAGAAGCTGCGCGTGGCTAGTCGAAGGACTACGATCGTTGTCCACGCTGGTAGCAAAGATCTGTTCCTCAAAGGCGGTAGAGTAGATTCGACCGAAGGGATCATCACCGAGATCATGTCTCTTGCGGATGATCTAAAACTTAAGACAGACAGGGGAATGTTGATGGGTATTTTATCGCGGACGAATGCCAGTGACCACGCGCTCAGTAAGGTCATTGGCATCAACGAGAGGATGCAAGACTTGTGCGTCCACTGGGTGCGAGGTTTGTTGACCCCTTCGCGCGTTTTCGGGTAGGTGGGACCTTTATCAGAGAGATGGTGTTCACCTCAATGACAGGGGTAAAGGTGTGCTTGGCGCGCTGCTCGACGGCATCTATACCGTATGGTGAGGTCAAGCTCGGGGATTGATGACGGGCCCCCACCTGGGAGAGATGATCTTGAGCCGCTGGCGGACGTATCTTCAACTGAAGGGTGCGTCCATGTACAGGTGGGTGACCCTCCTTCCCCGTTGGAGGGGGCTCAGGCTTCTGCGGAAATTGCCCTCTCGTTGGTGAGGGGCTCTTCAACTTCAACTCCCGACAGCCCTGGCTGTTCGGGAAACGGGTCGGGCTAGGGGGCGGTCAGAATAGGGAAGGCTCGCTCCGTGCAGTGCTTTTTAATGCTAGGTCGATTAAGAATAAGTTTTGTGAGCTACGGGCGCTCTTAGCATCAGAATCACCGAGTCCTGGATTCATACTGATCGTAGGGACTACGTTGGGGAGTTCGAGATTCCCGGGTATAAAATGTTTCACAAGGCCCACACCCGTGGAGAGGGGGGAGGGGTAATAATATACTTCAGGGACACGTTGAGTCCGGTTGAATGCCAGTTCCGATCGGAACGGGAGCTGCTTGGCGTCGATCTGAACCTGGGAGGGACGAACTATAGGTTAATCTTGGTGTACAGACCTCCGCATCTCCTCTTCGAGGAGGATACAGCCCTGTACACCGAACTCCGTAGCCTGCTAGGGACAGGGTGTGTGTAGTTTTAGGAGACTTCAACTGTCGCGGCATAAACTGGGAAGACAGGACTGCTGATGCCGAAGGCAGGAGGCTAGTTGACTTTGCTGACGAGAGCTTCCTGACTCAGTGGGTCAGTGGGCCTACATGAGGCGAAAGAGTTCTAGACTTAGTATTCACGACCGAAGACAACCTCGTCACTGGTCTCACCGTTAACGAATCGTTGGGCGGGAGTGATCACGGTCTGATTAGGTTCTGTGTCTGCGTCTCTCGGATGAAGCGTAGTAACTCTAGAGGCAGTAAGCTCGATCTACAGCGGCCGGACTTTGTCGGCGTCCGGGATAGTGTAGGTGAGATGGGGTTAGAGGTGGGCGGCGATGTTGAGGGAGTGTGGAGTGCATTCCTGGACCGGTTTATGGTGCTGCAGTCTGCTGCCATACCCTCAAAACCGGTCACCCCTGCTTCAACGAACGCAGCCTAAGTGGTTCAGTCGGGACATCGCTTCGGCTATCCGAAATAGGAAAGCTGCATATAGGAGGGCGAAGGCCAATCATTCCCATGAGAACATTGAGGCGTATGTCGCCTGTGCAGGGAAGTGAAGGCGAAGGTTAGGCTAGCCAAACGTAACGAAGAACTCCGGGTGCAAGCCTCTGCAAGGCGAACCCTAAGGAATTCTTCAGTTATGTTAATAGTAGAAAGCCCATTAGAAGCATGATAGGCCCGTTAAAGGACCCCAGCGGCGCGCTGCGGACCTCCGACGCGGACATCGCTGATGTGCTGAACGAGTACTTTGCGGGAGTGTTCACCAGGGAGGACCGCGTCATCCCCGAGCCAGACGTCAGGCACGATGGTGCTCGCTTGGACAGGGTTAGGTGTACCGCGACAGACGTTGCTGATAGAATAGATAAACTGAATGCGTTTAAGGCTCCTGGGCCAGACCAGTTCCTTCCCAGAGTCTTGCGGGAGGTGCGCGACCAGGTGGCTCCCCACCTGGCTACAGTTTTCAACAAATCGTTGGAGACAGGCCAGGTGCCTGGTGACTGGAGAGAAGCCAACGTGACCCCCATCTTTAAGAAAGGGGATCACGAAAGTCCAGGGAACTATCGTCCCATTAGTCTCACATCGGTCGTAAGTAAATTACACTGGGGAACAAATTTTAACTTTTTTTTGTTTCTTGGACGTGAACAGGTCGGTCTTATAGGATGTTTTCCGCTGATTCCGAATATAGCCGTAGAATTTCTCTATCACCCAAGGTTACTGAGAAATTTGTATTTTAATATTTATTCAAAAAGTGTATAGAAGTTAGTAAAAATACTTCATAAAAATTATATTAGTGGCAGATTGGCATTTAAAATATTCTTCTTAAAACTTCTTTGTCACTGATTTTCTCTTGTAGTTTTCATTAGGAGCTTCTCGCATCAATGTCCAGCAGTAATCAGCTAACATTGCCGGATCCCACCTCCCTTGGTAGCGTTTCTCCATAGTAGCTATATCTTGGTGGAACCTTTCTCCATGCTCATCGCTTACGTCGCCGAGGTTTTCAGGGAAGAAATCTAAATGGGAGTGGAAGAAATGGATTTTTAGTGATATATTACATCCCAATAACCTATATGCTTCAATCATGTCCTGCACTATTTTTTCATAGTTAGAGGCTTTGATGTTCCCTAGAAAATTTGTGACAACATTCTTCATGGCCTCCCATGCCACTTTTTCTTTTCCTCTCAATGCATCATCAAACTTTTGATCTTTCATGAGCTCTCTGATTTGGGGACCAACAAAGATCCCTTCTTTTATCTTTGCATCGCTAAGTCGTGAAAACTTTTTCTTCAAATATTTGAATGCCTCATCTTCCTTGTTCATTGCTTTGACAAAATTTTTCATGATGCCAAGTTTGATGTGAAGTGGCGGTAAGTATATTTCCTTGGGGTCAACTAAGGGTTCATGAGACACATTCTTCAGTCCTGGGATACATTTTTGACGAAGTGGCCAATCCTTTACAAAATAATGCGAATCTCTGGCTCTGCTGTCCCATTCACAAAGGAAGCAGCAGAACTTCGTATAACCGAGCTGCATTCCCAGAAGAAGCGCGACGACTTTTAAATCCCCACATATATACCAACGAAACTGGTCATAATTAATCTGCTGAAGGATGAGTTTCATATTTTCGTAAGATTCCTTCATGTGGACAGCGTGCCCTACAGGAATGGAAGGGTATTTATTTCCATTGTGAAGTAGTACAACCTTGAGGCTTAGCTTCAAAGAGTCAATAAATAAACGCCAATCTTCAGATTTGTGCTCATGACCGAGAGCTAACAGCAGTCCATTTACATTATTACAGTAGCATAAACCACCTGACGAGGAGAAATACTGCATCAGATCTTTTTGGCGAGTGCGGAACGCCGATATGCTTGTATCTTTTGCCAGCAAATTCCATTCACGTAACCTGGAGCCCAATAATTCCGCTTTCTTTTTCGGAAGGTCCAAATCTCTCACGAGATCATTCAGCATAACCTGCGTTATCATACGTGGTTTATTTGATTCAGGTTGCTGAAAGTCTGTATCTTTAGTGTCATCAATTTCCATTGGTTCAACTTCAGACTCTTCATCCAGTGTCCATGACTTTGGGGGAGTTGGAATTGGGTTATCATCGTCATGTAGTACTGGTCTCGTGGCAGATGCAAGATTTGGGTATTGAATTTTATGTTTATTTTTGGCAGAGAATCCTGAAACGTTAGTCATACAAAAATAGCAATCCGTTAGGTGATCCTTGGGCTCTCTCCAAATCATTGGTATGGCAAATGGCATAGATTTGCGGGTACCTTTAATTCAACCCCTAAGAGTGACGGCACAGGAATTGCATGAGATATGAGGTGCCCAGGATTTGTCTTGGTCGCCTACCTTACATCCAAAATAAAGTTCGTAAGCCTTCTTCACGCGTGGGGTCATCGTCTTCCTCTGTGCCATTATGGTCAGTTCTCCACATACGTAGCAAAATGTATCTCTGGGATTAATACAGTTTCGATTCATGCTGGCGGAAAATTATTGAAAATCAAGGAAAACTTTTTGGAATGAAAAACCAATTTTTTCTACTATGAAAAATTTTAAATTTGAGCAAAACTTGAAAAAAAAAATTCTTTTTATTAAAAATCTGTTTGTTTAAATAGCTATATTTTTTTAATGCAAAAAATACTATTGAATATAGTTAACCTGGAAAAAAAAGAAAGTAAAATTAAATTAGTACACTTAATTTTAACTAATATTTTGGGAAAACTCTGAGTAAATGGAAATATTATTTTCTCGAAAACTATGGGTGATAGAAAAATTCTGAAACCATATTTCGAATCAGCATCAAAAGTTCTATAAGAAACACCAAATAGTTTTCAAGAAACAAAAATGTTGTTCCCTAGTGTTATTAGAGGGGATAATAGCGGATAGGATCGTTGACCATTTGGATTCCTACAAGCTGCTTGGGGACTCCCAACATGGGTTTAGGCGATATAGGTCCTGTCTCAACAACCTGCTCGAGTTTTTCCACGTCATGTGGAATGAGTACGATAAGAGTAGTGCGAGTGATATACTTTTTCTCGACTTTGAGAAAGCCTTTCACAAGGTACCTCACCGCCGGCTAATGGCCAAAGTCCGCGCGCTGGGTTTCGATGAGGAAGTAGATAGCTGGATTGGAAACTGGCTGAAGAATAGGCGGCAGAGGGTTGTAATTAAAGGGGCTACCTCGGGTTGGGCTTCGGTCACTAGCCCCACTAGCCCCACTCGGTCACTAACCCCACCTCATAACGGGTTACATGAGGGGTTACTCAGGGTTCCGTTTTGGAGCCACTGTTGTTTATCATTTACATAAATGATATCGACGGTGGCATCGTCAATAGGATCGCCAAATTCGCTGATGACACCAAGCTTGGGGGCAATGTTGGGATGTTCGAAGCGATCGAGCAACTGCGTGCGGACCTACGTAGGATAGGAGAATGGTCCGAAAAAATGGCAAATGCCGTTCAACTTGGGTAAGTGTAAGGTCATGCACATTGGCTACGCCAATCCCAAGTCGGACTACTCCATGTTGGGGAGTAATATCGAGGCCACTGATTTGGAAAAGGACTTGGGTGTGCTAATTAGCAGCGACCTTAAGTTTACCAAACAGTGCATAGATGTAGAAAAGAAAGCCCAGAAGCTGTTGGGTTAGATCAGGAGACAATTTCGATTTCGGAACAAGGAAATTGTGCTTTCTCTTTACAATTCCCTGGTTTGACCGCACCTGGAGTACGCTGTGCAGTTCTGGTCGCCCACACTCAGAAAAGATATTGACAGGCTGGAGCGAGTCCAGGCGAGGGCCACTAAGTTAATCCCTTCCGTTAGGTATATGGGCTACAATCGACGCTTACACGCCCTGAATTTGTTTTCGCTGGAAACTCGGAGGCTACGCGGTCAACTCATCGAGGTTTTCAAGCACTTACACGGGTTCGACGATGTCGATTTTAGAAGCATGTTTAGTTTAAATGATAACTCAACTCGCAACAATGTGACAATAAAACACACTAATAGACGGAATTTATTTCCACAACAGTTTCAATGCCCACTGGCATCCTTTTAGAGTGGTTACAGAAAAATGAATGAACAAAAGTGAGTAAGGAAACAATCCAGGAAAGGTAAGGAACATTCTAAAAGGACAGAGACCATTAAGAAATTCACACCTAGGTTAGATCCCGTTCACCCGACACCGGAAGGGATTTTAGATTTTAGATTTTAAATTATATTTTTAGAATTGATAAAACTCTGTGTCACCAATAATGCCTTCTCCTTCGGTGAGGAATTTTATTTATAACGCTTTGGTATGGGAGTGGGGTCCCTTCATCCCCAATACTGAGTACATTATACATGGAATATTATGAGTCCGAATTGTTACAAACAATATGTCCCAGTCATTTAATTTGGTTTCGTTATGTAGATGATATTTTCTCATTTTGGCCTGGCAATTTGTATACATATCATTATTTTTCATATCATGATATGGTGTTAAAAGCTCAATTATTTCTTCCATGTTTCTGAGAGCACTCAGGATTTGCAGCCCACATTTGCTGGACTCAGAAAATTCAAAGATTTGAAACATTTTTAAGGATTTAAAATATCCTGAGTAGTTTATCAGAAAGGCGTATTTTAAAGCCAGGAAATCTTTTTATGCCTCTCGGGAACCTTTAGTTAACCGAAAACAATATTTGAGTTTGGTTTACATTTCCTGCTTAGAAAGTGTAAAACCTTTGACGAAAGATTTTAGGTTTGATTTGGCGTTCAAATATTCGTCTACTGTAAAAAGTAAATTGGTTATGAATAACTTTGCAAAACGGGAGAAAGCTAGTGTCTACAGCATTCCCTGTAAAAATTGTGATTTAGTATATGTAGGAGAAACTGGAAGAAATATTGAAACTCGTATTAAAGAACATAAATATGCCGTCAGATATTGTAACACTAATAATGCAATTTTTTATCACGCCAGCCAAAATAATCACGCCATAGATTGGGAATCAAGTAAGTTACTTTATAAATGTAATAATTATGTCAAAAGAAAAATAATAGGATCTGTATGTATAGAACAAGAAGATAATTTTAATTTGTGCGAAGGTACTTATAAGCTGAACCCTTTAATGAGATTCTTGGTCAAAATTCCCTTCCGGTGTCGGGAATCGCGAAGCCTCGGTTTTTTCAGCAGAACTGTTCACGATTGTGGAGGCCCTCGACATTGTGCGCACCCATTCTGCCAGCTCATTCGTCATTTATTCAGATTCCCAAAGTGCGCTTCCCTCCCTCGGGAGACTTAACCGCCCCCATCCGCTCGTCCGCACCATCCAGCAAACCTTTCACTTATTAAAATTTTCCAACACAAGACAATCGCCTTCTGCTGGGTCCCGACACATGTTGGCATCCAGGGTAATGAGGAGCCGGACCACACGGCAAAGACGGCCTGCTTACTGACGGCCTCCTCCCGGCCCCTCCCTTTCTCCGACTTCTTCCTGACTCTCCGCTCCCACTTCCGCTCCATCTGGCAACAGGAATGGGACGAGGCCACACAAAACAAACTCACACAAGATCAAACCGCAACTAGAATACTGGGCCTCCTCATTTCACCGGTCCCGCCATAAAGAAGTGATTTTAGCCCGTCTCCGCCTAGGACACACGCATTACACGTAGTCATCTAATGGCTAAATCGCCAACCCTGTTCTGCCCTACCACTATACCCCCATCACCGTCGTACACCTTCTGGTTGAATGCCCGAACCTGTCCGCTCTTAGTCGCAAGTTTCACCTCTTTTGTCCAGTATTTCCATACCCGAGCGTCTACAATCCATACTCGCCCAAGGCTCCCATTTTTTAGCGGAAGTGATTTTCCTTTTCCTCATCCATTCCCATCTGCTTCATCGCATCTAAGTTCATACTCTCCTTCCGCCTATCCAGCAACGGAACCTTACCCACTCCCCTAGTCTACCATCCCCAACCCAGTGACACCACCTACCCACTGTCTCGCCGAGATATACACCACTTTCCCTAGGTACGAATCGGCGGTAAAATAAAGAAAGGAAATATATATATATATATATATATATGTTATGATGTATATAGACAGTATACTTATATATATATATATATATATATATATATATATATACACAAACTCAGAATGGTTCCCTGAGAACATTATATGTTAAACACAGACCGTGCATGGAACAAGGAACTGTATATTTCGGCGCATAAGACGACACTTGAATCTTCAAAAAGACCCCCCAAAACCATGGGTCGTCTTATAGGCCAGATACAAAAAAAGTGACCTTAAAATTCTACTCAAAATACCAATAGATAGGTTCAATGATACAATTTATTAGGTAATTTTAATTTTATTTAATTTTTTTTTTAAAACAGTGACCATAAAATTCTACGTAGGTTCTAGGTATTCTAAGTAGGTAATTTTACTAGGTATTAGGTAATTTATTAGGTTTCACTGTTTACATTGTCGTCGTACGGGTCCCAGTCTGAATCTGGTGAGTCGGCTTCGGCTTCGTCGTCAGTGTCCCACAAGAAATCATCCTCCGTACCATCCATTGCATTATTGATACCGCACTTTTTGAAAGATTTTATTAGAGTCTCTACCTTCACTTTATCTCATGCTTTGATCACGAAATCACACAGTACATCAAGTGATGCAGCACGTATAGCACCACCTTTTGTGAAAGATTTTTCACCATTCATCATCCAATTATTCCATTCTTCACGCATATGACCTTTAAATGGCTTGTTCAGGCAGACGTCTAGTGGTTGTAGTAGAGAAGTCAAACCACCTGGTATAACAGCGATCTCAGTATTATTTCGTGCTAATCGAGTTTTAGTGTTCTCAGTTACATGACTGCGAAACATATCCCAGACCAACAAACTGCGGTCCTTGTGTAGACCGCCTGGCCGCGCCTGTTCCACACATTGTCTATCCATAATTTTACACCATCCTCATTCATCCATCCTTCTTCATGAAAATGTACAAAAACACCTGTGGGAATTTTATTTTAGGCTTAGTTTTGCGCTTGAAGATGACCATGGGCTCTAACTTCGTACCATCGGCCATGCACGATAACACCACCGTAAACCTGGTCTTTTCATGGCCTGTACTTCTGACTTGCACAGTTTTCACACCTTTAGATTCCACCGTTTTACTGCCTAACATATCGAAGTTCATCGGGGTTTCGTCCATATTTCCAATATTGGATAATTGAAACTGGTGTTTCTGCCTCATACGAATAATAAACTGGTGAAAACTGGTAACTTTATGCTCAAGATCTGTTGGTAGTTTCTGAGCAATTTTTGTTTTCTGCCGTATTACCAGATTTTTTCTGTTCATGAAACGGTTGCACCAGCCTACTGTTGCTTTAAATTCTCTACTCTGTTCTGGGTTTGACCTTGCCCACTTCAGTGCATATGCTCTGATCATATTTCTTGTGACGATATAGCCATCCTGCCTCTGTTCGAGTACCCATTTTGCAATGTGATTTTCCAAATCTGGCCAACGAGTGATTCCTCTTCTCATCTAACATTTTTTCTTTGGCATTTTTCTTAAAACATCTTCATTCTTTTTCCGCTCTCTTACCATCTTCTCAGTTATGTCAAATGTCCTTGCAGCAGCACAGTTGTTCGATTCTTTGGCCAGTTCAATGACTTTTAACTTAAAACTTGCTTCATACCTTCTTCGTTTTACTGGTGGCTCCATGGGCACAATTTGAATAAAATTTTTAAATTGGTTTGGACAGAAGCTAGCAACAGACTGAACCGTGAGTCTGAGTCGCTTTGTGAGGATGCTTCACCCACCTACCGGCCACGCCCACCATTTGAGTCAACACGACTCAAATTTTGGGGGTCGTCTTATACCACAGATATGAGCTTAACCCATGAAATTTAAACTGAATTTTGGGCCTCGTCTTATCCGAGGGTCGCCTTATCCACCGAAATATACGGTATATATATATATATATATATATATTATATATATAAATGTATAGAAACGACGTAAGTATAGAGGAGTGTTCTGCACACGAGGAAGAGAAATAACGAACAAATGAAAAATGAGGTGACCGCCCGGGAATCGAACCCAGGACCTTCCGATTGCCGGTCAGACATGCTACCACTACACTACGGGCCTCGATCAGTCAGAAGTCGCAATTCTCCTACATAGGGCAGAAACCAATGCCTTGAGAGGGCACCCTCGCAAATCGTGAATATGTACATTTAACTGCAATGACCACGCAGTATATTAATGTATAGAAACGACGTAAGTATAGAGGAGTGTTCTGCACACGAGGAAGAGAAATAACGAACAAATGAAACATGAGGTGACCGCCCGGGAATCGAACCCAGGACCTTCCGATTGCCGGTCAGACATGCTACCACTACACTAAAATGTAAATATAAATAATAATATGCATAATATAAAAATTTCATACAAAATAAATGGCTAACAATAAATCTCGTATTATGATGCAAACTGATTAATGCTATCTCGATCTCAAAGTTCTAAGTTGCAAATCCCTCAAAAACTGTGGATGATAGAAAAATTTTGTTTTCATTTTCGTAATCAGCGTAAAAATGAACATAAGACTTACCCACATTTGTCAAAAGGAGAAAAACTTTGTTGAACAGTGTTATTTTTTCATTACTTCCATATATTATGTATCGCGTTATATTTGTGTATTAGTCATAATTGTACATTAAAAAGTGAGACCACCTTTTCATTCCAAACCTGATCCTAAAGTAAAACGTAGACGACCCCATATTTCAGTCAGTTCATTTATTGGTACCTAATTAGTTAGAGCTTAGAGATCATTTTGCTGATGCATATCGTTGGTTGTAATGTATAAAATAAATCTTCATTTCGAGAAGTTGGTGCTTCCTGCAATGTCAAATGATTTCAGCTTAAATTTCAAACTTTTAATTAAGTTACTGGAAAGTAATTCAATTACTTTAGAAAAGTGATTGCATGTGAATTATTTCAGACTCATATTAATTAGTGTTGTAGTTTAATTAGCTTTTGAAGACCAATTAAAACTGTAATTTAATTACTTTTAAAATTATTTTTTACACCAATTATATTTTATATAATGGCTCGCATTACCAGTACAAAATTGAACACTTTTAATACTAACTATTTTTGGGTCACCTATACCCATTTTCAGGGTAAAACAAATAAAAAATAACTAATGCAATAATGAACCTGCCAATCTAAAAAGTTATGGCATGGACCTCGATTTGACCTCTAACCTCTGCTAGTGACCTTGACCTTCGGCGTAACGACCTTATTCTTGCTCGCGACACATTGTCTTGTGATGATACATGCGTGTGTGAAGTTTCATTAAGTTATGTTCAGCAGTCCAAAAGTCGTAGACACGAAAACACTCCATTTGACCTTTGGCCTCTATTTGTGACCTTTACCTTTGATGCAGGAATCTGATTCTTACACACGACACTTTATCTTTTGATGATACATGTGTGTGTGTGTGTGTGTGTGTGTGTGTGTGTGTGTGTGTGTGTAAAGTTTCAGCAATTTATACTAAGCAGTTCAAAAGTTAGCCTGGACACAAAAGTGTTACGAACAGATAGACAAGTACAATCCAGTATGGCCCCTTCAAACTTAATTGGTCGGAGTCATAATAATGAAGGTACTATTTTCAATTATTGTAAGAACTTGCATAAAAAACAAACTAATCTTATTTTATACCAAAGCATAGCCGAAACGTTCCATATGAGATAAACAAATATTTCATTCAAATTGGAATGAGCACAATGCTAATTAAGTCTGAACCTTAAGTATGCAGTCTATCTACACCCATTAAAACAGACTTACTCATACGTCTTTAGTAACTAACTAACTAACTAACTAACTGGCGGATTCAAGGTGGGGGCTAGCGGGGCCGAGGCCTCCCGTGGAAAAAAATATATGTAAAAAATATACGAGGCGTCGCGACTACGAAGGGCGAACTCGCCAAACCAGTTTTGAAATAGACGCGTTTAAACTTTGTGACTATTGTGTACAAGGGGCACATACCGCAAATACACGCATTGAAAATAATTACATTTTGAGTGTATGATGGGGGTATTTGACTATATCAAGTTGTCTGTAATGGGGGCAGGGTTGAACTATTCATTCGTGGAACAATCGCAAAATCGCCAATGTGGCGAGTTCGGCCCTCGTACTCGCAACACCTCATATACCGAGTGTCCCAAAAGTCAGTTTACCGAAGAAAATGTTCTCCTAAGGTGAGTTTACTACAAAGAAAAAACTTGTTTCATAAATATATTTACAAAACATGAGAATAGTTCTGGTTACAATAACTGTTCAAAATGGCGTTATAATGAAAAAATCTTTTGTAATATTTATTATCAGAAAATCAAAATGCCACAATCACTGTTTTGAGTTATATCTCATTTTGACAACTAAAGTCTTCCTCTAAATCCTATTCAATTTCAAATTTGCCAAATTATAATTTGATTGGTAAACCCGCGGCCTCATCCCCAACAATAAATCCTGAATCCGACACTGCTCTCTAAATAAAAATAAGTGCAGTTCTTCACCTGCATAACTTCTTTAAAAGAGAACCTCATCAGTCACGAACTTGATCTCTGTCTGTGGGATGGTATTGCATTCAAATTTTAATTGGTAGGAAATTTTGGAGAGTAAATCTGTCTCAGAGCCACTCTGACAGTGAAATGTCAGCTACTCTCCGAGTAGCTGGCTGATGTGATGTTAAGGCGGTATGAAGAAGCTCAGTCAGGTGTTCGTTAGTGAGGGCAGCACAATGTTTTGACTTTACAAACTTCATTACCGAGAAGAGTGCTTCACAGCAATAAGTTGTCCCAAAAACTGAGATAAGTCGGAAATTGGTTTTCCCGAGGTGAGGATACTTTGTCTCTGGTACTTGCTTCCAAAACTCAACTGCAGATAAGCTTTTATGTATCAACTTTAAACCCACGTCCTCCTGTAGCTCCAAAAATTATGTTTGTATTGAAGCAGCTTCCGTAACAAAAGGTGTGGTAACAGGACAGCCATCGTTGACGACATCAATTAAGAAAGGATTTACAAGAAATTCGAAGCATGGTTTTAGCTTCTTTAGTTCATCAAACCTGAACTGAAAATCATCAATTAGTCCTTCTAATTTACCTTTGTATTCCTCCAAGTTACTATCTTTTATTTCAATATCAGGAAGTGTTTGCTCGGTTTTTCAGGTGGGGAAAGTGGTCAAATTTTTTTGTTTCTAGATCTTTTTGGAAGAGCTTTATTTTATTCTGGAAACTGAAAACTGTCTGTGTAAGGTCAGAAATGACCTTATCTTTTCCCTGAAGTGTCAAATTTAGATTTTGAAGGTGTATTACATCAGTAAAAACCATCAGATCCTGCACCCATTCGTGATCTTCTAGTTGTGGGTATGACTTTCCCTTTTCTTTCAAGAAATCAATGATAGGCTCCAACAGTGCAACAAACCTATTCAGGAGATTACTAGTTGATAACTATCTTACAATACAGTAGAATGAAAGGTCATCTGGCTTATCTTGAAGATCCAGCTCCTCGATAAAATTTCTAAACGCTCGGTGCGTTTTTGCATTTGAACGAATGAAATTCACAATTTCTAGAACACATTTCTTAACACTGTCATACCTAAAGTACTTGCTTACCAAATGACTACGGTGAATGATAAAGTGAATAAAGAGATACACAGGATACTTGGGATCGCGTGTCAAGAGCCCAACTAGGCCTACATTTTGTCCTACCATAGCTGGTGCTCCATCTGTTGCAACACTGACAAGTTTATTCAATGGTACTTGAGCATTTGATAATGCCTCGTCAAGTGCGTTCTTTATGTCAAGTGGTTTCTCTTAGGGTCATTAAGTCCAAGAGTTCTTCTTTCACATTTCCATCCCCAGTAACATAACGAACAAATATCGCCAGTTGAGGGTTATCTTTAATATCTGTGGCTTCATCGAGGGCCAAACTGAATGCAACAGAATTCTTCAAATCACTCTGCAACGAGCATGTAATTTCAGCACTGATCTGGGAAATACGTCGGGAAATAGAAATACTTGCTATTTGTTCTCGAAGCTTTGTGTTATCTGGAGCGAGAATTGCAGTAACATCGGCAATATTCTTCTTCACAAATTCTCCACTACTGTAGGGAAGTTGAGCACGAGCAATATTCCATGCCATAGCAAAACTAGCTTCAGTAGTTAAGTCAGCTGTCTTACACAATGATGAAAGTACAGTTTGTTGGGCAACTAGGCTAGATTTCAACATTGTTAACTGTCTTCCGCAATTCTGATTTGGGAGGAAATTCGTAATAAAATTTTTATGGTTAGTTTCATGATGACGCTTTAAGTTACTGGCTTTAAAGTGATTGAGTGCCACGTGGCAGATAAGACACACAGGTTTCCCACCCTTAACAGTAAAGGCAAAGCTCTCCTCCCACTCCTGTTTAAAAACTATTTTCTTCTTCATATTTCCGTTTCTTACACTTTGTCTGCTCAGTTATTTTAATCAACTAAGGGGTTGTATAACTTTCACTTGTATAGCTGAGAAAAATAGCCACTATTTGATCTAAGAAGCCAATTTTAAAACACACTCACTCGTTACTACACGGGGCCCGCAGGGTAGCTCGAGGGGTACTGGATACTGGTGAGTGGAGATTGGTGTTAATTACGTAATTATCCCGCTTAGTGCCTGTCACACAAAAAAAATTGTCGTACGCATTTCGCATTTTATTGTAAATTCAATTTTTTCTTGTTTTTTTTTTAATATTTTTTTATTATGTGAAAAAAAATTATATTTGTATTATGAATTTTGTCTTTTATGATAAATACAATAAAAACCAAAATTGTCTCGCGAGCCGCAGTTAACAACCTCGAGAGCCGCATGCGGCTCGCGAGCCGGGGTTTGGCCACCGTTGGTCTATCATTTCACCATTACTGAAACAAGAATGTTTGTACTTTCCTTTCTTATCTTCATAAAACTTTAAAGCATTATAGAGGCATTTATAAACTAATGAAAATCTTAAATTCAAATTTACATAATAGAATAACATATCTGGAACTGACCTTGTACTCGTATATCCAACTTCATGTAAAAACTGAAGAACTTGGGTAGTCTTTCCATTAACAGTTTGTCCTACAATGATTGTGAATGGGTTTTCGTCGATCGCTTCGATTACCGTGCGTTCTTCTGAGAATACAAGAAGTTTAAAACGCCGTTCCTGCGCTTCAGGTGTCCTATTAACTATTTTAGAGGTTTTATTTACAGTTTCATTTTTTGTTTAATTTTTGGCTTTTCCACCAAGTAAATCTTTCTGCTCACATTTGGGTGTACAAATCAACAATATCGTGATCTTCTTTCCTTTCGTCTTCGTGATGCTTCTGATTATTTTCACCGCTTTCGTTGCTTTGTTGAGTTTCTTCATTATTTCTACCATCCTGGTGATTTTCACGATTCTCTTCATCACTTTAGTGGTCTTCATTTTTCTTAGCATCATCATGTTTGAATGTTAGAAGCTTCCTTTCCTGTTTCATTTTCACCAACATCATCATCAATTGAGCTACATGATTCCTTTAAAAGATGGTTTTTAATTATTACAAGTTTGGATGAAGATAAATATCTATTTTATCCTTAGAACTTTAACATTTTGTTTTAAAAACTAACTAACCTATTATAATTAGCTATTACACATTTTCTTATATATAAGTTTTAATTAGTATTTCTGAATCTAGGTTCACAATTTAGAGTTAAGAAATAATTTCAGAAAATATTTTACAAACATTACCATAAATTTTATTTCCCAACGAATTGGGGCGGAAAGGCGGAAACAACCGGTATGCAAAATACAGAAGGTAGTGAATAGGAGAAAAGGCAGAAAGTAAAGCGTACAGGCATCCTGGTGTACTAGCGGCCTCTCACATGGTAAAAACCCACATACGCGGCGCTTCATACGCCATGCGTGGTGGTACTTCCAGGCCTTGTCAAAAATAAAAGAGGGAGAGTCCCGAATTTCCCTATTTCTAATAAGCCTCCTCCATTCCAACTTACTTGCAGCCATTTCTCGTGCACCATCCAGATCTACGCTAACTCATTCAATCATTCACGATGTTTGTCCGTCCATCCATCTTCTTGGCCTTCCTCTCCTCCTTCTACCTTTTCAAACACTTATACATTCTCTTCACATCTGTCATCTCCCCTTAGCCCTTAGGGCTATCGAGGTTAAGATAGATTTTCCGTGCGATATGCGTTGAAGTTAGGGCGCGTAGTATTAGCTTCAATTTTGTTGTTGTTTATAGACCTCCCGTTCAACCCCTCCATACCGATACTAGATTTTACACACTTCTTGACTTCTTGGTAACTTTATTAATAATCGGGATAGTATAAGTGTCGGAGACTTTAACTGCCCTAACGTTAATTACGAGACTTTTACTGTTAATGATGAGGGTTCGAGATTGATTTTTTTACGACAGATGGCTACAGAACCAACACGCGGTGACAATATTTTAGACATGGTGATGACGAACTGCGAAAATATAGTTGAAGGTTTAGAAGTAGGTGAGAGTTTGGGATGTAGTGATCATCAAATTATTAGGTTTAAGTTATTGATAGAAAACAGTAAGGATAGTAACGTAATAGAAGTCCCTGATTTTCGCAGGGCCAATTTTGATAGTTTTGCGGATAGGATGAGAGTAGTGGACTGGGATAACTTATTTATCGGTAATGACGCAAATTTTCATTGGGAGGCGTTTAAAGAAAGTTTTTTGAATATCGAAAGGGAGTTTATCCTCGTAGGCCCAAGCGCGCTAGAAATCATGGTAGGCCCAAGTGGTGGACTGGGGAAATAGGCGAGTTCATAAACGAGCGTAACAGAGCGTGTAGACTTAATAAGCGCAATGTCACGGTAGCTAACTTTAATAGATATATCGAGCTTAGACGTCAGGTTAAAAGATCAGTTAGGAATGCTAAGCGTAATTTAGAGATACTTATAGCTGCGGATAGTAAACATAATCCAAAAAAGTTTTTTGATACGTCAATAATCGTAAGCCGATCGGTGCTTTGGCTTCCGACGCTCAGGCAATGGCGGGTATTTTTAATAACTTTTTTGCGACAGTTTTTACCGTAGAAGACGTAAATAATGTCCCCGATGTGGACAATATCGTTCCATTTAGTAGCGAGACTATTTTGAATGAAATAACTGTTTACGAGGGTGAGATTGCGCATTATATCGATAAGCTGAAAGTTAGCAAGGCTCCAGGCCCTGATGCGCTTTATCCTAGACATTTGAAAGATTTGAAAGACGTTATCGTAGGCCCCTTAACGAAGATTTTTAATCAGTCACTGGAAGCGGGTATTATTCCTGAAGACTTCAAATTAGCTAACGTTATGCCCATTTTCAAAAAAGGCGACCGCACTGTAGCTAGCAATTATAGGCCTATTAGCTTAAAGTCAATTGTCGGTAAACTTTTGGAATCCGTAGTTAGGGATCGTATCATCGATCACTTAGAAAGTTGCGATTTGATTAATAGTAGTCAGCATGGGTTTCGACGCCATAGATCTTGTTTAACTAATTTGTTAGAATTTTATAACGAAATAGTGCGCGAATACGATAGGCATAGAGCGGCTGACGTTACTTATTTAGACTTTAAAAAAGCGTTCGATACAGTTCCGTATAGAAGATTACTTGCGAAGGTTAAAGCGCACGGTATACGTGGTCAGGTAGCTAACTGGTTAGAGGAATGGCTTCGTGCTAGGAAACAGAGGGTCGTTGTTAATGGTAGTGAATCGGGGTGGTTGGATGTAGGTAGCGGTGTCCCTCAGGGTTCAGTGTTAGGCCCATTGCTATTCGTAATCTACATTAACAACATAGATGTAGGCTTGACCAGTAACGTGTGAAAATTCGTGGACGATACTAAAATAGGCGGTAAAGTTCTTAACGTGGACGATAGAAATAGGCTCCAAGACGATGTAAATAGGATTATGGAGTGGACGGATAAATGGGAGATGCAATTTAACGTAGACAAATGTAAAGTTTTGCATATAGGTTCTCGTAACAATAATTACACGTACACGATGGACTACAGACGGTTAGCAAGCGTTGGCGATGAAGTAGATTTAGGCGTACGCATATCTAAGGATTTAAAAGTTAGGAACCAGTGCCTGGAGTCTTGCGCAAAAGCTAATAGGATGTTAGGATTCATAGCGCGTAATTTCGAATTTAAATCGAAAAATATTATATTGCCCCTTTACAAGTCCCTATTCAGGCCTCATTTAGAATATGCCGTTCAGTTTTGGTGCCCGTATTTGCGTGATGATATTGATAGGTTGGAAAGGGTTCAGCGTCGAGCCACGAAACTAATTTCGTCATTGCGCAACAAGTCTTGCGAAGATAGGATTAAAGCGTTAGACTTGCATTCACTCGAAACTAGGAGATTAAGGGGGGAGCTTATTGAAGTTTTCAAAATCGTTAATAAAATCGATAACGTAAATTTTGACAACCTGTTCACTTTCGATAATAGCAATACTCTTAATAACGGATTTAAGTTGCATGGCAGACGATTCATTACTAATATCGCTAAAACCCTTTTTACGTTTAAAGTAATTGATAAATGGAATAATCTTCCCGCGTCCGTCGTGAACTCTACCAGCATTAATATGTTTAAGAACCGTTTAGATAGGCATTTTAAAAATATTAACGTTGTTTAAAATAAAAAAATAATAGCAACAGGAGTTGGGGGTGGTAGTCGAGGATGAGTCTGTTGACGATTAATGCCAGCTTGTGACATGCCAGCGTGTGATATGCCAGCAATAAAATTATGAAAAAAAAAATAAGACTAACACGAACGTAGCTCGTAGCGTAAACTAACCCACTTTTTGTTATATTCTTCCTCCTTTTTTTTCCCCCCCTTTTCTTATCCTCTCTTTACTTGCATGTCTGTAGTTTGCATGGTATGGCAGTGTATGAGTTAAGACTGTTTGTATTGTTTGTAAGCGTTCTTATTTTACTCCTTTTCATCTTTCACCCCTCTCCTATTCTCTTCGACTATTTTTCCGACTTGTCGGCAGTGGCCTGCGAATGATGATGGTGAGTCTTTCTTTCTCTTTTTCTGAATGAATGTTAACCCACGAATGATAGGTTTAGCTACTTACTTAACCCCTTATTTTCCTCTTTTAACCGCCTACTCTTTCCTTTCTCTCGGGCTAACCTTAGAGTGGATCTTCGGGTCTTTGTTAGCCTTAGCTTCTGTAGATCTGTAGATGCGTGGTGGCACTTCCAGGCCTTGTCAAAAATAAAAGAGGGAGAGTCCCGAACTTCCATATTTCTAATAAGCCTCCTCCATTCCAACTTACTTGCAGCCGTTTCTCGTGCACCATCCAGATCTACGCTAACTCATTCAATCATTCACTATGTTTGTCCGTCCATCCATCTTCTTGGCCTTCCTCTCCTCCTTCTACCTTTTCAAATGCTCTTTTCACAGCTGTGTCATCTCCCATTATTTCAACATATCGAAGCCACGCCAACATACTTTCATCAAATTTCACTTCCACTTTTCAGAATCATATGATTCCTTACTTTATCAATCTGACGTATTTCACGCATACTCCTCATTTACTCTTGACTTTCCATACAAAAGTGTCAATACTAACACACTTTCACGTAAACATCTCGCTGCATCTCCATCCAGTCTCCGCTTTCTCTCAATCGCTTTCAGCGCACCCGCCACCTTTCTTCTTTGATTCACTCTACTATTAACTTCATCTGCACTCTTATCTCTTTTGTTTAATGCACATCCCAGATACGTATTAAAGGACTCTACCACCTCTAGTTTTCCACCATTCACCATCACATGACAGTCCGAATTTCCCTCACTATCCAAAATCTACAACTTGCTCTTACTCGCATTCATTTTGTAATACCATTCTGTAATACCACGAATTCTTTCTATCACTATCCTACCATACACCTTCCCCACTACACTCAACAGACGAATTCTTACATTCGCTCCTTTCACCTTTCATTTTGTACAATGGAACAATTATTGCTTTCTTCTAGTCTTCAGGCACACTACTATTTTTCCATGCACTGTGACATATGTACCACAAACACCCTAACCCTTTCAATCCCCCATATTTAATCATTTCCTCATATATTCCATCTATCCGCTTTTCCATTCTTCAACTTGCGAACCGCTGCTTTCACTACCGCTGCTTTCACAACCTATGGTTGTGTTCTTAGACATTCTGTCACATGTCCTCCTCATATGGCCAAATTCCAACATAATTATATTTGCACTCCTCTCAAACCCTCGAAATATTCCTTCCATCTTTTCCGAAGAACCGCATCCGTTGTGTGTATTCTTCCATTTTCATCCCTTACTCTCGAACTTACATTCTTCGTTTCATTTCTGCACTTCCGCACTTCCTTCCAGAACAACTTTCTATCCTCCACATAATTCTCATTCATCCTCCTTCCAAACTCATTAATTATTCTGTTTCTTCTGTTGCACTAGTCTCTTCACACTTTTGTTGCTATCTTCATATGCCCTCTTTCTTCTTTGACTTTCTTCTCTATTACAATTATCCTGCACACACAACATCCATTTCCTCCTTTTATCTTCAACCGCTGATGCAACTTCAGCATCCCACCACGCTGTTGCCCCCACACTCCTAGCATTCCTTGTCAGACATTCCTCGTACACATCCCGTATCTCGCTTAAACTGTCATATAACCTCCTGATCAGTTAATTCATCCTAAATTTGGATAAAATACATAGTGTTTCTTAGGATAGCTACCGTGCTACGTACGGGGTTATGGTGCAAATTAAGAGCAATCAAATTTCATGAGCTTGGTCAACCCAGCAATAAGGCTAAGGTTTCATATTTAACTGAAAAAGACTTACATTCTAACCAACACTCAAGTCTTTTAGACGTTTCTAAGGAGGCTGCTGTGGTTTCTCTTTGAGATCTCTTTAAAAAGCTTTAGGTGTTTTCCATTTCACATAATCTGACTATGTTTTTGTCCCCAACTTCTTTTGCCTCCGAAAATACAGAAGAAAGGATTTAGAAATTTCTTTCTTCCCAGGGTCTAAATCGACTGGAGTGATGTGAGAACTGCATGCTTGTCCTGTGGCTTTGCTCGAATTTTCCTTAATTTTTTTAATAAATTCTTTCTGATGAAGAAACAAAACACTTGTTAAATACAGCAGAATATAACTATATTCGTATAAAGGCCCTTATTTACTAAATATCATATATGATTATGTCCTCTTGAAAATCACTAGGTTGTACCATCAGTTCCAGTAATTCGGATACACTGGGCCACATCTACGTTAACGTTAACTTTGGAAACAATGTGTTAGCCCTTTTAAGGGCTAAACATTACTTAACATCCACCGAGATATTTATGTCACCACAGTATCTCACTTAGCAAAAAAAAAACCAGGTCGGCTCAGTTTCTGCTGTAGTGAACAATTCAACGTGTTTTTCATATTTACTTTACTTTATTACTTTCCTTTTATCATTGCTCTTTCTTCTCTTTACACTCGCTCTGTTCTACTTTATAAACGCAGGTAGACCGCTTGAGCGGGTCGGCGCCATTAAAATTTCGAACAATTAATGGAACCGGGGATAAATTACACACTATTATTTACTATTTACTAATTTTTATTTAAGCTGAAACGGTTTGAACAAACTGGGTAAAGCGAGTGCGGACCCATCGTTAACGTTTTATCGCGGAGAGAGGCACAATTAAATATTTTAGAATCGCTCTAACATGTTAATAACAAACACCTAACGAGGACGGCCGCCTGAAGACTGAATTGGGGCATTTCAACTTCCAGCTTCGGCACATTTCGGGTTTTGCCAGCTAGTCTTTTATATTCTGAATTTCATACAAAACAGTATTAAATTTTTATTTACGTAGAAACCATCATTAAATTTCTTATTAAACATTATTATTATCTTTATTAAAATCTTATTAGTCATTATTATCTTTATTAAAAAACCAATACACGACACCGCTTGGAGTAATTGTGGTCTATAAGACATGCTGTTTGGATGTTTACAAATTGTTCGTTGTTTAATTTAAACGTATATATTTATGTTTAGATGTTTACAAATCTAAATTCCTGTACTGCATCTGAGATGTAACGTACAGTATATGTACATATCATCATTGGTTTTGCATGCTTTTAATAAATACATAGTACACTGCAAAATGACAGGAATTAAAAAGTGATCAGTACACAACAAACTATTATTTGTCCAACATAGGCATGTGTAGTCTTTTTTTTTAATCTATGCTGATTTAAAATGAGTGTATTCATCACTATAGTGTAGATATACAAGTGAAAAATTGTTGAGTAATATTTTATGCCCCCCCCCCCCATTAGAAAATTTACTATTGGAACTATGGTACATTTTAGAAAAAAAATTAACATTTCACACAGGTAAAAGAAATTTCTTATAATTACTTAATTACTTGACCAAAATTAGAGGTAATTTTTTCTTTGTAATTAGAGAAGGCTTTGTTTTAGAAGAATGCTAAAATACCCATACCACCATCTTTCTCAGTCTTTGCTCATTAATTTTCAAAAAAGTATGTCTAAATGGTATCAGTGTCTCCTCCTATTTCTGACCTTGACCTTTGGTGCAAGAAAATGATTCTTGCTCTCAAAACAGTCTTATGGTCATTCATATGTGTGTGAATTTTCAGCAATTTATATTGAGAGATTCAAAATTTATGACGAAGACTTGCATTTGACCTTTGATCGTTATTTATGACCTTGACCCTTGATGCAGGAACCTGAACCTGATCATGACAATATCGTCATGATCCATGCGTGTGTCTGTGTGAAGTTTGATCAATTTATGTTGATTGGTTCAAAACTCAAAAGTTACAGCCTGGACACAAAAGTGTGACGAACAGACGGACGGACAAGTGCAATCCAGTACGGACCCTCCAAATTTATCAATTTTTGTTTTAAACAATCACTTTATTTATTAATCTTGGTTAACATACTATGTGTGTGTATATATATATATATATATATATATATATAACGAGAACAGTGATTTATCTGATGATCTAACAGAAGTATCTGAAATATCAAGAGCTCAGTCCGAATCATCTTTCAGTATCCCAAAAACTGACAAATTGATATGCGATAGAAACGCGTTCTTTGAAGCAGAACTACAAGGAATGCTACACTGATCAAAAACTGCAAGAATGCAATCGCTCAGCCCCTATTCTGGATATGGAGACGATCACTAGACACGGGAGAAATACCGGGCATCCTGAAGAGCGCGAACATAGTCCCAATATATAAAGGAGGAGATCCATCCGAGGCCAAAAACTATAGGCCAGTGTCGCTTACATTTCATCTCACTAAAATATTTGAAAGAATAGTTAGACAGAAAATCTATGACTTTTTGGAAACTCAGAAAAAATTCAATGATAACCAACATGGGTTTCGGTCAGGCAGATCATGCCTATCACAACTAATGGAACACTACAACATTATTGATGCACTTGAAAGTAATGAAAACTACGATGTAATATACACAGACTTTGCTAAAGCGTTCGACAAGTGTGACCATGGAATCATAATACATAAACTGAAATATATGGGAATAACAGGAAAAGTAAGGAAATGGATATATAATTTCCTTAGTGAGCGGCGGCAAGTCGTTACAGTACAAGGATTATCTTCATCAGAATCAGAGGTCCTCAGCTCAGTACCACAAGGAACAGTATTAGCTCCACTACTCTTCATAATCATGCTAACTGACATAGATGAAGACAGTAGTATTGGCGCAAAATGAACGAGTGCAAGAATGTTGCAGAGATAATGATCAATGTTGCAAAGGGGAGCGGGTATGCAATGAAGGGGAGGGGGTTATGCAATGAAAGGGGGAGGGGGAATGTTGCAGGTGCAACAAGGGGTTATGAAACTTGGAGGCGGAGTTATCCCCCAAGAGAAAGAGAGGAGAAGGAGACAGAGGAAGAGAAGTGTTCACCTGGCAGGAGCCAAGTGCATATTAAGACTTCAGCCGAGTGCCCGCTGTTTTATAAGGTGTAAATTAGCCAGTTGACTTAATCCGCCAGTTGGCTTAGAAGGCGTAAATGGCTTGTACAGGTTGAGTTGCCAGATTGTGCTATTTATTTAGTTAAAGCATATATTATTGACAGTTGGCTTAGAATTCAGCCAGTTGGCTTAGAAGGCGTAAATGGCTTGTTCAGGTTGAGTTTGCAGATTGTGCTATTTATTTAATTAAAGCATATATTCTTGACGGTTGGCTTAGAAATCCGTCAGTCGGTTTAGAAGGCGTAACCAGCCATTTGGTATAATTAAATATCGTTTACAACCAAAAGAATTAACTAAAACACCATTACATCATTCTGTTTATTTAGACGAAATATTGTAAATATACAGAAAATAAATATACATTGGAATGATAAAAAAAAATTAAAAATAATAATAGTATAAGAAATATGAACGAGGAATATGTATATATTCAAAAAATATAACCATCAATATAACAGTACAGGAGAAATATATATACACACAATTATATTAAATAATTAAATATATCGAAAATAAATACATACACTTTATCTTCTACTGCATAAAATAAAAAAAATTTAAAAATAAGAAATACAAAACGTATAACCATCAATATAGCAGTACAGGAGAAATATATATACACACAATTATGTTAAATATATTGAAAATAAATACATACACTTTATCTTCTACTGCACAAAATCCAAAAATAAAAATAAGAAATACAAAATGTATAGCCACCAAATAACAGTACAGGAGAAATATATATACACATAATTATGTTAAATAATTAAATATATTGAAAATAAATATACACTTTATCTTCTACTGCACAAAATATAAAATAAGAAATACAAAACATATAGCCATCAATATAGCAGTGCAGGAGAAATATATAACACAATTATGTTAAATATATTGAAAATAAATACATTCACTTTATTTTACTGCGCAATACACTAAACTCACACGTAATCGAGTCTACAATCACATCGTTATTGCTTTGCATTACGCAATATACGCGGTTTAATATTATTTCACCGCTCAAGTTATAGGGAAATCTGTACTCTATATAAATGCTCTTCATATCGTTCTGTACTATTTTTGTGCCCACTTTACATCCGGTTGGCAAGTTATCTTTAAATACGCCTAGAATACGATCAGAAGCACGCGCAAAGAGGTCATCGTTAGCCACAACGTCATTATTAAATACAAGTTTATAAACACGCCTTTCCAATCGTGGGTTTATTTCTACCGACCCGAGCTTTATAATCGTGAACTCTTCTTCACACTGCATAGCGACAGTTGAAATAATCTTCTAAGTCGTAACGACAGCTGCTCATTATATAAAGAAATAGTTCTTCAGGGTGAACGGTGTAGGTGAGCTCAGCCCTGTACCGATCAAGTGCTTTGTACCAAAGTTCATGATACTTCAAAGAGTCTAAACTTTTTAAATAATCATCCAGCTCTAGACCATTCTCACCTTGTTCAGTCCTACACTCGGTAAACCCATCAAGCAGAGCGGTGTATGCGTATTCAAGAACCGTATCAAAATAAAGCATATCCGTAACACGTGCGTCTAATATAGGCTTCAGCTTGCGGAATCCGACGATTTCAAACATTCTGTCGAGGATGAAACGGTTTCGCGTAGGGACAAGAGCGTTATTATCAGAAGCATTCTTCCACATCAACCGTATATCAATGCATGGCCGATCGTTATATGAGGGGGTGTCACTAATCTGCTCTCTTCTTGTACCTACAGCTGTAGGAATTTTATAACGATCCTCACTCCACTTCTCAACTATCACGAAGATTCTATTCATCTCCTCGACACTTAAATAAACAACATTCCGTTTGTTTGTTTGCCTACATCCCGTTTCCAGTACATAGTTAACGGCACCGGATTTATGCCTGAACACGCGCAACGAGTTCGTCACGGACACATCGTACACGGCACTGAGAATGCTGCTCAAAGGAAGTTCCATCGTATTTTAGGAGCGCACGTCCACTCGGTTCAAGCTCTGAGATGACTATGAGCCACATGCAACAGATCGGCTCGACGGGAGGAGTGAGTCACACCATAATCTAATGAAACGTGTACGGCGCTGTTCGAACATGAATAGTTGTATCCCATTATATTGGGTAGATGTTTTGAGAAATTTTCCGATACATGAAGTAATAACGGTTTTAATGTTTTATCACTCCCACTCCCCAGAATACGCACCAAACATTTTTGCAAAGGGGGATTTTCACGAACTAAACACATTTTATAACGGTTTTAATGTTTTACCACTCACCACACGTTCATTTCCACAAACTAAACATCCTCACAATCCGGCGCACTATTTGAGAGGAACATATGCCCATATTTTTCCTTTTTGTTTAACAAGCGATACTCGTCTCTAAAGTCTGTTAAACTCACACAGGGAATTAGCCACAACCTCACTACAAACTTCGTCATAATACATATTAATATAGTGATAAAAATACTTAAGATTCTCCATGACAAGATTTACATTCTCAGTCGCACGTGTTGTTTCTTTTACTTCATGGTATTGTAAGTTTTTATAAAGTTTAGTCCTACAACATAGTTCAAGACATCACCTGTCCTACGAAATCCTACAATGCTCTCACCAGAATAGCCATAGAGTATTTTAGTCCGGTTGCACGTGGTGGGAACCCTGCATTGTTTGTTATAAAGCAAATCTTGACATATTTTGAAAGCTTATACCACGTCATTCAAGAATCCATCGGGTGTACACCTGACTCTACTTGGCTTTTTCAATATGGCCGCCATTTTCCAAGATGGCCGGCGAAACTGAAAAATCCCATATCCTGGTCAATACTTGATGGATTTTGATGATCTTGGTGTCATTTCTAGGGGTTTTTAGGATGATGAGTCGATCTGGAGGGGTTGTAGATACTTTGGAAGTCGTTTTAACCCACATTCGTCAATACTCAAGGTCATTGGAGGTCAAACGCCCCCCGAAATAAGGAATATCCCATATCACGGGCAGTCGTGGATATATTTTAGTGATCTTACTGTCGTTTTTATGGTTTTGGGCGAGACTGAGTAGTTCTATAGGGTTTAAAATGAAATCAGGGATTATTTTCCCCATGGTAAGGTGAATTCCAATATGTCTAATTATTCCTCTTATTTTGGTTATTGGTTGTGCTGATTCCAAAATTGTTTTTTGACTGCTGAATATGGAGAATATACCAGGTGAGCATTGTTTAGTTTTCATTTGCTGAGGATAAATTATTTCAATGCGATTTGTACTCTGAAGAATGGGTAAACAAAATTCTTATTTTTTAGGTTCTGCAAAAGCTGCAGACGAGTGTTTCTTCAAGGATTTCCTGCGTAACTGTCCTGGAGGTCAGAAAGGTTTTTCAAATTGTGGGAGGATTCAGAAAATCATAGAGAGCAGCGACATCAGAGGGCAGCCAGATGTTCGAGCGAGACTAGACCCTCTCTTGGAAGATGGAGCAAAAATCCTTTGTTGTCACAAGAACTGTGTTTCCATTTATGTGTCCAAGCGGAATTTATCAGCATTCATAAAAAAGAGAGAATGTGATACCCCTACAGTGGAGCCAAAAAGACTACGTAGTGCTGTTCTCAGTGAAGACCCAATATATGACCCTAAAAAACACTCTTTTGATTGAAAGTCAGTGAGTGTATATTACCCGAGAAATATGACATCAAAGTTCCGGTGCAATACCGCATTCCAGCATCTAGGTTTATGACCGATAAGCTTGGTGATAAAAAAGAAATTACAAAGATGTGTTGATAGAAAAGTGTAAACTGAAAAATGATGAGCAGGGACAAGTTGTACTCAGTAGGTTGTTGGGCATTAAAGGGGATTTACCGGCTGAAGAAGCCCGATACCATAAAGATTGTATGTCTACTCTTCATGTTGAGGTTGAGAGAGCTTGCCAGAATAAGTCAAGGGTTGAACCTGAAGACCGCCCCTTCATTGCTTTGTGTGTAGAATTGTCGAAGGACAAAATGAAACCATGGAATTCAATTGAAGTAGAGAAGCTTTACAAAGAGTTAGGTGGTGAGAAGTTGTCACGTAGGTCGCTCATTGTAAAAGTTAAAGATTACTTCAAAGACGAAATTGTAGACTTACATGGGGATGGTATCGCTACGTTGTTAGTTTTCAAAAACCATGCTGCCTCATACCTGAATATTGCAAAAGATTGTGAGGAATCTGTTGATATTGAGGAGTGTGTGAAGAAGCTGGGCAAGCAAATCGCGAGTGAGTGCAAAAAGAACAAGGAAGAATTCACTTCTTATCGTACTCACATAGACAAATATATTGCTTCCAAATGTATGAGTGATGTTCTTATGCAATTGCTTACTCGTGTAAGTTCGAAATTCTCTGACTCCCTGCAATCCATAATGGCAATCCATAATGGACTGAGTGTCGTCAGCGAGTATGGGCTCAGAAGACAGGGAAGTCGGGAACTGCTGCACCCGAACTATGTTCTCTACCACCAACAACTGAAGCTTTCCATCAAAATGTGCTCAGAGCCCACTACACTGTGGCGAACTGGCTCGATGCACTAAAGTGTGACCCACCACCACTTGATCCTGTGCATTATGGGTGGGAGAGAGACGAAACAAACAGAGTTCTCATCCCAAAAACAGTTAGTGAAGGAGTGTGCTTAGCACCAGATGAAGTTCTGAAGCTAATCAGATGTGGGTGTGAATCACAATCAGCATGCAGGGGGAGTCGCTGCGGCTGCATGGGACGCGGAATCCCTTGCACAATGTTCTGTGCATGTGGCAGCGGCTTGGATTGCAACAATCCATTGACCCAAAACGCAAACGAAGAGCAGACTGATGATCCTGACAATCCTGACACAACCATGTCTTTTGATATTTGCCCCCAATAAATGGTTACCTAATGTGAATAACTGCATCAAAGTTGTCAATGCCAATCCCACAGCTAGGTGTGAGCTTTGTTTTGCTTACGAGGTCATATCTTGTAGCTTTGCAACCTTCCATAGAATGCATGTGCCCTGCACTTCAGCATAAATTGTGGTTTATATCCGAAAATCCATATCCATATAATGTGGGTTATGTCATTTAAGCATTATGATCTGGTTTTGTCTGCAGAAAAGATGTTAAGTGCTCAGCAGTTAGCTAGATTGCACGTGGCTCCAATAAACCTTAGCCCCCCCCCTGCCCATGGCCTAAACCATTAGAGGTACAGTAAAACTAAACATACCTTACAAAAGAGAATTTAATCCTGCATTTAATGAGAAACAATTAAAACTTGGTGTTCCCGCCATTGGCTTCCAAGACAGCCTGAATTCGCTTTGGGTAGCTTGCCAAAAGTGACGTGAATAGATCTTGATCGTTACGCAAATTTGCTAAAACAGTTTCAATGTGTTGCTTCCTTGTATCCTTCGAAAATCGATTTGCTGCAGGTTCTTGAAACAAGAGACATTCAACCTTGTCCTTTATAACTGATCCAATGTGTTTACAGACGTTCAGGTCAGGAGAATTTCCTGGCCATTCTTCATTTCCAAAGAAATCGATCTCATGGTTCCGCAAGAACTGTTGAGTGGCTAATGTCTTAAAGCAGGGGGCCTTATCGTGCAGAAGTGTGACCTGATCGACATCCATAACATTTGAGAATAAAAACCCACTCTAATAGACAGAGTTTATTTCCACGACAGTTTCGACGCCCACTGGCATCCTCCTCGGGTGGATACAGAAACACAAATGAAACAAAACAAGAGGGAAAAACAGTTCAGGGATCGACCGTTAAGAAATTCGCACCTAGGTTGGATTCCATTCTCTCGAGACAGGAGGGGCATTTTCATTAAGTACATTCGCACAAATTTTAAAACTATCTTCCTGTTCTAAACATACAGATTCTATTATTTTTACATAATTATTACATTTATAATTAAATTTATTACATTTAATATTGCATAATTATTAATTACAGAAATTATAAATTTATTATTACATTGGTTATTACATTGTTGTTTATTATACAGAAATTATAAACCGAAAAACGAATGAAAAAAGGCGATTAGGAAATAATCCAGAGACCATTGAGAAATTCGCACCTAGGTTAGATATCGTTCTCCCGAAACCAGAAGGGCATTTTTATTACAGGGTCAGCTTATAACTACATTTCCACAAATTAAAAATATCTTCTTGTTCTATACATACAGATCCTAATGTTTGACATAATTACTGCATATATTTATTTCCACATTAATTACTTCCATTATTACATTTACTAAAAGCGAGTAAGGAAACATTCCAATCCAGAGACATTTAAGAAATTCACACTTAGGTTCGAACACGTTCCCACGACTCCGTAAGGGATTTATTGACCAAGAATCTCATTAAAGGGTCTAACTTATAAGTACCTTCGCACAAATTAAAATTATCTACTTTTTCTATACACACAGATTCTATTATTTTTCTTTTGACATAATTATTACATTTATAAAGTACCTTACTTGATTCCCAATCTATAGCATGATTATTTTGGCTAGCGTGATAAAAAATGGCATTATTAGTATTACAACTTCTGAAGGCATATTTGTGTTCTTTGATACGGGTTTCAATATTTCTTCCAGTTTCTCCCACGTATACTAAATCACAACTTTTACAGGGAATGCTGTAGACACAGGCTTGTTCCTCTTTTGCAACGTTATTCCTAACCAATTTACTTTTCACGGTAGACGAATATTTGAACGCCAAAGCAAACTTAAATTCTTTCGTCAACGGTTTTACTCTTTCTAAGCCGGCAATGTAAGGCAAACTCACATATTGTTTTTGGTTAACTGAAGGTTCCCGAGGGGCATAAAAAGATTTTCTGGCTTTAAAATACGCCTTTCTGATAAACCACTCAGGATATTTTAAATCCTTAAAAATGTTCCAAATCTTTGAATTTTCCGGATCCAGCAAATGTGTCTTCCGTAGTTAATTCCAGGGTGGATATTCCGTGTTTAAATGGTTTGATTCTGAGCAAGTTTCTGGAACATTTCAACTCATTGGACTCTATTCCCAAAAGATTCCGGTTAGCTTTAGACAAGCTCAGGAAGAATGAAGCAATATTTGTCACTAAAGCGGACAAAAGTAACACTGTGGTTATTTTGGACAAGTGTGATTATAAACAAAAAATGGAAGCGTTACTTAGTGATGAATTCACCTACACCAAAGTGAGATCGTCCCCCCTAAAGCGTCTTTCTGCCGAATTCAACAAAACCATCAGGAACTTATTAAAAGATGTCCCGGCGATTGATCCTAAAAGATTTCTACAGATTAACCCCAAACTCCCCCACATTTACGGCCTACCCAAAACCCATAAGATTAATATACCACTCCGTCCCATTATTTCACACAGGGGTTCCTTTAGTTACAGGTTATCTAAATTTCTTGCAGATAAATTATCCCCATTAGTTGGTAAATTTTCAGGCTCGCACATCACTAATTCCTGTGACTTTATTAACAAAGTTATGTCCTTAGATTTAAAACGGGGAAGAATGATAAGTTTTGATGTTGAGTCCTTGTTTACGAAAGTTCCCATTGATGATGTACTTAGTTTTTTAGATAGAAAATTGCCAACATGTAACGTAGAACTAGGCATGCCCACATCTGTATTTTTAGAACTGATAAAACTCTGTGTCAACAATAATGCCTTCTCCTTCGGTGAAGAATTTTATTTGCAACGTTTTGGTATGGGAATGGGGTCCCCTTTATCCCCAATACTGAGTACATTATATATGGAGTATTATGAGTCGGAATTGTTGCAAACAATATGTCCCAGGAATCTAATTTGGTTTCGTTATGTAGATGATATTTTCTCATTTTGGCCTGACCACTGGAACAACTTTGACACTTTCTTTCAGTCATTAAATAATCTTGTTCCCTCTATTAAATTTAAATATGAATGGGAGAACGACAAACAATTACCTTTTCTAGATGTTTTGGTCATTAACGAAAGCGGAAAGCCCAATTTCACGGTCTATAGAAAACCTACTCATTGTAATTCGTACATTCATTATTTTTCATATCATGATGAAGGGGTTAAAAGCTCAATTATTTCTTCCATGTTTCTAAGAGCACTCAGGATTTGTAGCCCACATTTGCTGGATCCGGAAAATTCAAAGATTTGGAACATTTTTAAGGATTTAAATATCCTGAGTGGTTTATCAGAAAGGCGTATTTTAAAGCCAGAAAATCTTTTTATGCCCCTCGGGAACCTTCAGTTAACCAAAAACAATATGTGAGTTTGCCTTACATTGCCGGCTTAGAAAGAGTAAAACCGTTGACGAAAGAATTTAAGTTTGCTTTGGCGTTCAAATATTCGTCTACCGTGAAAAGTAAATTGGTTAGGAATAACGTTGCAAAAGAGGAACAAGCCTGTGTCTACAGCATTCCCTGTAAAAGTTGTGATTTAGTATACGTGGGAGAAACTGGAAGAAATATTGAAACCCGTATCAAAGAACACAAATATGCCTTCAGAAGTTGTAATACTAATAATGCCATTTTTTATCACGCTAGCCAAAATAATCATGCTATAGATTGGGAATCAAGTAAGGTACTTTATAAATGTAATAATTATGTCAAAAGAAAAATAATAGAATCTGTGTGTATAGAAAAGTAGATAATTTTAATTTGTGCGAAGGTACTTATAAGTTAGACCCTTTAATGAGATTCTTGGTCAATAAATCCCTTACGGAGTCGTGGGAACGTGTTCGAACCTAAGTGTGAATTTCTTAAATGTCTCTGGATTGGAATGTTTCCTTACTCGCTTTTAGTAAATGTAATAATGGAAGTAATTAATGTGGAAATAAATATATGCAGTAATTATGTCAAACATTAGGATCTGTATGTATAGAACAAGAAGATATTTTTAATTTGTGGAAATGTAGTTATAAGCTGACCCTGTAATAAAAATGCCCTTCTGGTTTCGGGAGAACGATATCTAACCTAGGTGCGAATTTCTCAATGGTCTCTGGATTATTTCCTAATCGCCTTTTTTCATTCGTTTTTCGGTTTATAATTTCTGTATAATAAACAACAATGTAATAACCAATGTAATAATAAATTTATAATTTCTGTAATTAATAATTATGCAATATTAAATGTAATAAATTTAATTATAATGTAATAATTATGTAAAAATAATAGAATCTGTATGTTTAGAACAGGAAGATAGTTTTAAAATTTGTGCGAATGTACTTAATGAAAATGCCCCTCCTGTCTCGAGAGAATGGAATCCAACCTAGGTGCGAATTTCTTAACGGTCGATCCCTGAACTGTTTTTCCCTCTTGTTTTGTTTCATTTGTGTTTCTGTATCCACCCGAGGAGGATGCCAGTGGGCGTCGAAACTGTCGTGGAAATAAACTCTGTCTATTAGAGTGGGTTTTTATTCTCATATTTTGACCTTCACGTAAAAAAGTGAAGTTTTTTGCATTTATCCATAACATTGTTTGGGTTTCTTAGAAAAGGAATGACATGCTGGGATAGAATAATATCACGAAAATACTGTCCATCCCAACTCTGACCATTTGGCTTCAGCACCCACATGAGCTTCTTTGCAATGAACAAAACAAACACACCAACACAGTCTGGACTTTTTAATAATTCGCGATAATGTTCATTGTCATCGATTTCATCTGGTGTTGTGGCCCACACTCGATCATTTTGGTAGTTAGGCCGACGTGTTACGTAAACAAAAAATTCATCGGAGACAGTTAAATGCATGAAATCATCCACATCCCAATCTTCAAGATAATGGGCAAACCACATTCTGTCATCGCTGTTAAGTTGAGTTTTTCTTGGCTTTGGAAGTTCATGCCAAGGCTTTAAACCTTGCCTATGACGGTACAGTCTAATGATCTCACCACTAACGATCTTTCCTCTCAACATTTCGATCTCTCTAGAAAGTTTAGCACAGCTGTTTTTCGCTTACGCGTACCGCTTTCAATGATGTCCTTTGTTTCCTGAGAGAGTGGAAAATTTGGGCGCCCAGATTTGGTTGTATCCATTTCACATTCATCCAAAGTTTTATTCCAATTTCTTTTGACGAAGTCCTCACTTCTTCGCAACTTTTTGGCAACCCATGAACGTGTTATAAAGGTGGCTCCAGCATCACGAGCTTCCCGAAAGGTTATTGCTCGTATGCGATCTATCACACGTTGCCTCTCCGAATCACCAATTAATTGAGAAGCTATTATATTATCACTTTATCAGCTAGAGTAATTTTAATACCTGCAATAAATAAAGAATTTTATATATTTTTATAATCACTAAAAACTATTTCGATATAAATAAACATGTTAGCTGCAAATGTGGGGGCTAAGGTTTTTTGGAACCCCTTAGAAATTGTCACTGAAATAAAGCAAATACAGTGATGTCAACTGCGGCATTATCATATTTCAAGGCCAAACTTTAACCTCAAATGACCTTGACTTGACCCATGGAGTTGCATAATGATATCCTACTGTTATGATGTGCCTATAGAACTACTCAGTCTCGCCCAAAACCATAAAAACGACAGTAAGATCAAAATATCTCCACGACTGCCCGGGATATAGTAGAGGAATTTTAGGAAAATCGACCTAACAAATTAGCAGGAAGTCGAAACTTGGTACACTTGTAAACTGAACCCTACTAATGAATATATTAAAAGTCCCAACAAATCCAAGTTGTGCTCCAGCCGCCATCTTGGAAAATGGCGGCCGAATTTCGGTTTTTTGGAAATAACTTTAGAACCGTAAAAGATACGAAACTTTACCAAGAGAGCAATATCATTCTACATAAAAAGACAAACATTTTCTGTTCCCAACTTTGTTTTGTACGATGAAAAATAAAAACGTTATGCAAAACCAAAGATTTTTCATTCTATGAATCAATGCGGACACGACGTTCAAACTGGGTTTGTAGGTAAAAAAAGCGAATGTTTTGTTATGACTGCCTATTTTCAGAAACCTCTCTTACTTTGTATGGGTGATTTTGTGAAAAAATATTTCACAGGAACGAGCTAGTAGAAATATAAATTGTGAGAGTACCTGGTTTTCTAAATATTTATACCAATACATTTTCTTGTTTCTAGCAGATATGGGCAACTCTGTCCCTAATTTCCTATATTCTACTTCTAATAAATACTCTTAATTATGATTATATCTACGGATTCATCTGTAACATTTATTCACTCAATCGGAGGTTATGAGTTAATATACCGAAGTAATAGTTCAAAGTGAATGACAGACGAACTAATATTTTTCTTTTCTTTTCAGGTAATGGACGCTATTGATGAGTCAAGATGAAGTGCTTGATATGTGCAGAAGAGATCGATGTGGGAAGCGGGGTATTTGTGGAAAGAGGGATCAAGACCTGATTCAAGCAAGCAAAGATAGAGGAGATGATAAATACAAGACATTTCAGGAACTGAAGAGTGTACCAGTACACAAAATCTGTCGGAGAAACTACACAAGAAAGCACAGTGTAGCTGCTGTCAATAAGGAACCTTCAGAACAATCAACTTCACAAGCCAACAGAGTTCTTCGTTAGAAATAAAGACATTTAACTTTCTAAGTGACTGTACATTTTGTGGAGAGAAAGCAAGTTTACCTGACACAAAACATTCAAAAAATAGACGCCTCACTGTATATGTAAGGGTGAGTCAAAAGTAGCCCGATTTCTGTTTTTTCGGCTGTCAGATTCTTTCTGGGAAGTCATGTTGTTAATAATTGTCTTGCAGATTATTAATTTTCTTAGTTTATTTATTTTTGTTTTTGTTTTGCAGGTTATTGCTGAGAGTTTGGAAAGTTACTGAATTTGCACCAAATTGAACCATGAATTACCTTTCAATGAATCAACGCATTGCGGCCGTGAAACATTACTACAAATGTAATGAACAACCAACGATGGCGGCACGCCGTTTGGCACAGGAATTCGATATTAACCCACCCCAGGGAAGAAACATACGATTGATTGTCGAGAAATTTGAAGCAACAGGGTCGGTAGCCACTGCAAAGAAGTCCGGTCGTCCGAAAACGGCAACGAATGTAGCTAAGGCTGAAGAAGCCATCAGGAGACTGGAACAAAGTCCGCAAAAGTCAACTCGCCGTTTATCTGCAGAGTTGGAAGTGAGCCAATCAAGTGTTATCCGTATCCTTCACCAGAAAAAATGGAAACCTTACATTCCACGCTTACTGCATGCCCTTCATGATGGAGATGACGACCGCCGTCTTCAATTTTGCGAAGAGTTCTTAGCTAAACTTGACGAAGAGGACACAATGCTAGACAACATCTGGTGGTCAGATGAGGCATGTTTTAAGCTTAACGGCACAATTAACAGACACAATTGTGTCTACTGGGCTGCGGAGAACCCAAGAGTGACAGTTGAGAAGGAGGTAAATTTACCTGGCGTGACAGTTTGGGCAGCCATATCTCCATTAGGGATAATTGGACCCTTTTTCTTTGAGGGATCTGTCACTGCAGAAATTTACCTGGATATGCTGCAAACCTTCTTTTGGCCCAGGGTACAAGATCAGGACTGTTATTTCCAGCAAGATGGAGCTCCACCTCATTATGGACGTCATGTTCGTCAGTGGCTTGATGAAAACTTTCCCGGAAAGTGGATCGGCCGCCGCGGTCCGATCGATTGGCCGGCACGCTCCCCAGACCTTACACCTCCAGATTTCTTTCTTTGGGGGCTCATGAAAGACCTTGTTTATCGTGAAAAGCCTCGTACCATTCAGGAATTGAAGGCTCAAATCACTGCAAAGTTTGAGGAAATTGATATTGAACTCTGCAGGCGTGTGTGCCACTCTGTGCCTGCTCGGCTGCAATTGTGCATCGATCACGAGGGAGGGCACTTTGAAAATTGCAAGTAAAACAGCTTGGTACAGTTCCGTAATAATTTTCCCCCGAATAAATGGTTAGATAAACATGTCATTCATTTATTTCTACCTTCTTGTACAGTGTAATACAAATGGAAAACGAACAATCAACTGACAGAAATCGGGCGCTACTTTTGACTCACCCTGTACTATAATGTGGCTACTCTTGAATTTCGAGAAAAAATTATTTCAATTTGTGAACAGCGCAGTGATAGTTGGGGGCAGGAAGTATATTCACGTATTGCAAATTCCATTGATTTAGTAGCAGAAGAAGGTCGTTATCACTTTGTATGTTACAGCACATTCAAGCGCATTACACAAAGAGATTCAGCAGGACGTCCAGAAGAATCAGTAGCTTCGTCTGCTTTCAAAAACTTTTGGAATACATTGAAAGTAATGATGAGTGTCAGTACAGTTTGAGTGAGCTGAAAGATATTATGATGGAAGTTTCTGGTGCACAAAAAGAAGACCTTTACAGTGACCACTGGCTTAAGTGTAAGTTCCTTTCACACTACAAGTCAAGCATAATCTGTACAGATCTGCATTCCCGACATAACATATTAGCTTCACTCACACAGGACGGAGGATTTTAACAGAACAATGGTATGAAAACAAGAAGACAGATGAGACTAGTGAACGATTAGGTATTGTTGAAACAGCTGCAAAAATCATCAAAGAAGACATTTGTAAAACAGTGTATGATTGTAGCATGTACCCAGACATTGATGACATGAAGGCTGAAGGTCAGACTTTAGTTCCCCGACACTTACAGCTTTCACTGAGATTCTTATTTCAACTAAAACTCAACCTACACCTGAAAGTATAGATCGCAAGAGCCATGACTGGATGCGATACCACATCAGCTTTGTATAAAAAAGGAAAAGTTAGAGGTCTCCAACTTCTACAGAACCATACAGAAATGAGAGAAGAAATGAAAATATTTAACCAAAAGGATGCCAGTAAAGAAGATATCAAAGCTGCTGGGGAAAAGTTCCTCTTAAAAATGTACGGATCAAAATCAAAGTCCTTGGATGAGCTAAGATACTTCATGTATAATCGCATAGTAGCAAAAAAGAAGTTAGATACATCTTTTCAACTAGCATCCCTACCTCCGACCAGTGCAGCAGCAGAGCAACACTCATACAGAGTGTACTTGCAGGTCCAAGAATGGTTAGGAAACTGCCTGGAGCCAACAGAGTGGGGATGGTCCATGACAGGGAAATCACTGAGGCCTGTCCCTACTACCAAGGAAGCCGCTCCATCACAACTTCTTAACCTCATTTCATGTAACTGCAAGCAAGGATGCACCAAGAGATGCAAGTGCATACAGTTTGGTTTGCTGTGCTCAGCGATGTGTGGAGGATGTGAAGGAACTACCTGCGAGAACTCTTATGTTGAAACGCTACTAGACAACTGATAACTGAGTGTGTTGCAATATGACACTACACATAATGCAATAAATGTACAATCTAGCTTATTTTGCGTAGTAATTAGAAAATTATACTTAAAACAGGGAGACACAATTACATTTTATTTCCTAGCTCATGTTAGATGACTTTATTCAACATTAGAGATGTCACACAGTGCCTTAGTGTTAAAGCTATATACTGTATTACTGCGTTGCACTCCAAGACTTAGATTACTACATTTTCATTTTAGGTAACAACAGACGATTATAGTTAGCTATAGTGATGTTCCCAAGTGTCTAAGGATTACTGTGACCATTCAATATATTTATCCTAAAATTCTTCTACTAATATGAGATATTCCTTATTTCGGGAGCGTTTGACCTCCAATGACCTTGAGTATTGACGAATGTGGGTCAAAACGACTCCTAAAGTATCTGCAAACCCTCCAGATCGACACCAAGATCATCAAAATTCATCAAGTATTGACCAGGATATGGGATTTTTCAGTTTCGCTGGCCATCTTGGAAAATGGCGGCCATATTGAAAAAGCCAAGCGGGGGTCAGGTGTACACCCGATGGATTCTTGAATGGAGTGGTATAAGCTTTCAAAATACAGGGTGTACATAAAGTCAGGATCTATTTTTGTGAAGCACTTGGAAATTATATGGAATTCAATCATAAAATGATAAAGTGGTAACATTTATTAAATAATTAAGAGTAGGATTCGACGTGACGCCCATCAGTATCCCTGCACAGCTCAAATCGTTCCGCAGCATTTCTAAACACATTCTGGAGCATTTGCGGGGTTATGTTATCTGCAGCAGTTCGTATACGTGTACGTAAGTTTTCAAGACTCGTAATCTTCTTCTGATAGACGTGCGATTTGATAAAGCCCCATGTAAAGAAATCTAAAGGGGTTAAATCTGGTGATCTCGCTGGCCAAGGTCTGTTGCTTCCGCGTCCGATCCAGCGATTTGGAAAACGTCCATTTAGATAATCCTGAACAATTTCGGCATAGTGACAAGGAGCACCATCATGTTGATAGACGACGGTACTAACAATCCTATCCCCAATCAGCTGAGATTCAAGGAATTGCTGCAACATGTCCAGATAAATAAGCCCCGTAACTGTAGCTTCAGCAAAGAAAAAAGGACCATAAACCTTAGATTTTGTTAAACCCATCCAAACATTAACTTTAGGTGAGTCTCTTTCCCAATTTTGGACGAAATCATTCGGTCTTTCATCTTCCCAAATTCGACAGTTATGGCGATTTACTTTTCCACACGTATGGAAAGTGGCTTCATCACTAAAGAGAATGTTGTCCATTAAATTATCACTCCAGATTTGTTCTACGAGATCAGCACACACAGCACTTCGTCGAGGGAAATCTTCCTCATGTAAATCATGTAAAACCTGCAAATGACAGCTTTTCTTCTGCAAATTAACTTTCAGAATTTTGTGCACAGATGACGTCGGGAGGCCGAGTCTGTGTGATGCAGCACGAACGGACGTACGTGGCTCCTTAGTGATAATTCCGCGTACTGCATTCACGGTAAGATCTGACATACACGGTCGTCCTGATCTTGCTTCATCATTTACAGATCCCGTTCGTTTAAATTTGTTCACCAATTTTCGTATTGGCCCCGTCTATTGGCCCCGGCTTATGAAATCTCCTTCTAAACTTCTTTCTGATGTCATTGTATTTCTTTCCCTCGATTCGCCAAATTACTATTGCCACACGCTCTTCTGTATTCATTCTAAGGGCTTCTGAAAAGAAAAATAGAAAAAAATAATTATTTCACAAAAATAGATCCTGACTTTATGTACACCCTGTATGTAAAAATTTGCTTTATAACAAACAATGCAGGGTTCCAGTAAAATCAGGGTCTGTGCTACCGGACTATTTGTACCTCTTGCTCCTTCGCACGATTCAATGTAGCCTTAAAAGCATCAAAGGAGGGTGGAATAGGGAGTTTTTCAGTATCCACCACATCTTGACACTTTGCAGAATACCATTTCATAAACGTCGAACACGCACTATAAAAGGTAGCCATTACTATTTTTCTTCTACGCGGGAGAATACACGTCTGAGGCCCAGGACTTACTGCGATCAACTGAGCACGCAGGGAAGCCCAGGTAGTAGCAGGAGTCACGCGTTCAATCATACAGGTGGGCGGAGCTTAGAACTTTCTCCTGTACACACGCTGGGTGGAGCTTAGAATTTTCTCCTGTGTACACACACACACACACACACACACAGGAGAAATTGAAACGCTAATTGAAATACGATTTATTTAATAAACGAAATATTCAAGGTGTATATACTGTATATTTACAAATACGTGTGATAAATAAGTTAACAATAGACACGTCAAAGATTATGGTGTCCAAAGGGTACGGTATCATAGGTACCAGGTACCTGGTAACATTTCCTATAGGTGTTACGGCCGTGACCCGACAATTCAGCGCAGGACAATTCAGCGCCGACAATTCAGCGCCGACAATTCAGCGCAAAGACAATTCAGCGCAAGACAATTCAGCGCGAAAATACCAACAAAGAAGAAGAAAGAACAAATCCAGAGGGAAGAGAGGCTTGCAACGGTTAGGTTAGGTTAGGTTTCTAGTTTTTGAAATAAAATCTTAATTTTAACAATTCTAACAAATTTTGTTTTTTTAAATAAAATTTTAATAATTATACTCCTTTGAATTTTATCTCCGATTTGTCACTCCTTCGTTATGTCACTCCTTCGTTACGGTATTTATGTCACTCCTTTGTTATGTCACTCATTTGAAATGTCACTCCTTCGATACAGACCCAATTTAGCATATATATAAATATACAAATTTTTCTCTTTTTATTTATTGCGATTTATTTTTATTATTTTTAACTAAACTTTTAACTGTACTGACTTGCGCTGAATTGTCGGCGCTGAATTGTCTTGCGCTGAATTGTCTTTGTGCTGAATTGTCGGCGCTGAATTGTCGGCGCTGAATTGTCCTGCGCTGAATTGTCGGTGCTCCGTTACGGCACACCTTTGTACCCCTAAGTTCCTTCACGGCCCCCAGCTTCTGCGCCCGAAAATTGTGGGTGCCTACAGTTAGTTGGGGCGGCCGTCACCCTCATCATCATCATCCAAGCACACTAGATCCTTCAACGATTCAAAGTTAACGACCCGCCGATTCGCATGGTTGAGCGTGATACCCTTTGCCTTCACGATATATTTCATATCCTCCCCCACCCTCACCCGTACCCCATAAGTTTTTGGCCCTGTTGAGACAAAAGAGTCGGCGTATGCGGTGTCTCCATACTCATCCTTGATCTCATCAGTCAACTCACAGAGGAATTCACCAATAGGAGGCATGTATTCACCCTCCCTCTCTGTGAATATCACACTATCTGGATCAGCGTACAATACCCTCCCCAGGAGAATGCAATAAGCCCCAAAGTTTGATACGTGCGTAGGCCGTTGTGAAGCTGGCTACAGGTATGTTTGTAACCCGTGAGGTATCTGTGGTCAATTCGGTATTGTTGTACTTTATTATGTAAGTATTATCTACATTCATGATCTCCATGACCTCTTTATCGGGAGCATTGGCATAATCCCAGACTTCACTATAACTTTGTGCCAAATGAACGTTCCCTTTGCCAGTATTCTGTGCAAATTTTCCCGAAACACTGTTTAGACAACTTTGCACTAAAGCGATTGCCTGGGTTCTTTACAATTTGGGAACCGTCAAGCTGTATACCTTCACGGCCACGGTAACGTTGAATATAGGCCGACTTTTCATCTTTGGTATCACCTCCTCGCGGATACCCTCATGCTTCGACCTTATCTTTCAAAAAAGCGTTTATATATGGCGTGAAAAGGTTGGGTAGCTTCTGAAACCTCCACACCTCATGTATCTTCAATATGCTGTATCCATGGCGAACAGATAGATCCAGCTCTGGACTTGTATATACACCTCTAATCTTACGCTGGTGGGTTGTATGGTCACAATCACCATTGTTCTCTTCTGCGCACTTCACGCACAAGGGAAACATGAGGTTGTGATCGATAACGACGGGTAAGATCGGCATCCATAAATCGCGAGGGGGAGTACGTCTACGAAAGAAAGGCCGAAATAGTATCCGTTCAAATTTGTTGAGAACTCCTCGATGGTGGGTAGGACAGGTCCCACCAGTTTCTCAGGCGCACCTACCGGGTATGGATTGTTCCTCATCACGTAGGGGTATAAAGAACAGAAGTCGTAGTAATGGAGTTTCACACCCTCCGTAGGTGGAAAGCGTAGCTTGAAGGGATTTGTACGCCCTCCGAACAAGCTATCACCGCATTTGAGATGGTGGTTGCGACTTGCAACGGATCGCATTTGAAACGGCCTATGTACATCCTTCTAAAGGCCTGGAAACTCTAAGCACGTGTACATCATTCACCCAATAACGCTGACATTCATCAGCTATATTATAAGGATTACATTCATTAAAACTGTTGTAGTATCGGTCAAAATCTTCACGTTCATCTGTACTCATACATTCATAGTTAAAGTAATGTTTGGATGGAGGTAGTCCTACGTAATTTAAAGTTTCGTTAGTGAGGAACGTGTAAGGGAAATATCCTTTTGAAACTTCAGCGGCTACGCCCATCACCTTGGGTAGCTTTGCTAATTTACAAGGTGTGAATAATAAAGTGTCTTTAAACTGTACATTACCTCTTATTTGCATCTGTATTAGCTTGTTGCCTCTTTTCAAGGGATCACCTGTAAATATATCACCTGTTAATATCTCACCTGTAAATATCTCACCTGTAAATATCTCAGATGTGTCAAATTTTGCCCCGTTATGGGCGAGAATATACACAGTCATTTTTTTTAACTTGTCCGCTAGCTTGACAATATAGGACACAAAGAGTTTCACAGGGCTATCGTAGGCAATCGTTTTAAAAACGTTTGTACGTTTATCGCATTTGTGACACTCATCACACTCGATCTCCATACACTCATCACATAGAGTCTGGCTTACAAGTAAATGTGGAATAACCTCTTTGGTTTCAGCGTTCGTGTATGTTTCTATATCGTAGTACACAGTTATACAAGGGCTATTTTTAGGCTTAGCATCTTTCATGTAACATACATGCTTTGCTCTATCCGCCTTATATTTCTCATGGCATATAGGACAGTGAATTTCATCACATTTATGCTTGAAATTCCCCCAATTATCCATCATATGAAACATACAACCTTCACCAATTCTCATTTTCCTGCACGTGCCAATTGATTTATGGAGCTTAAAACAGTTATTATTGAAAAATGTGCGTCTACACACATCACAGTCCCTCTTCACAGCTTCAACTACACGGCTTTCACGGCAATCTTTACAATGTTTCACTATATCATCCACAAACTCGATACAGCCCTTACACAAATCATGATGCCGCCCATATTTTCGACTTTTATCATAACTAGCGTAAAGGTCCCTTATATTACGAATGGAGAGATACGTTGTCCCTGACAGTCCTAAAATAAGTAGGGGCTTTGTACGATCTCTCACACTGCTTTTAAAAATATACAAAGTCCTACGACGATCATCCATTCCAAATACAACTATACGAACATTCATTTCTTGTTCTACCCTTCTCAGCTCTTCAGGACCCATATTACAGTGAAACTCAAGTTTACAGTCTACAGCTAGTTTACGGGCACGCTCCACTACCGTAGGTAACCAAATGTTTTTGACCCATGTATTTAGTACAGTAAACATACGGGCCAAGACTACTGCTATAAAACCGCAACCACGATCGGCGTTTATATGCTGTTTATAAATATCCTGAGAATTGAAGTTAAGAGTATAAGGTGTGGCACTATGACCCGCAACACGGAATACACGTTCAATATTTACCGTGAAGTTGTCCATATTGAAAGCTATACTACTTTGAGAAGCCTGCATTATGCGGCCTAATATATACTCTATATCTTCAGCTACCAAACGTCTGAACGGTATTACTACCCAAAAATCATCTACATCTCCGTCATCTGACCCGAATCCGAAGGACAGCCTCGTCCTGACTTCACGTTCGTCGCGGTTCTGAAGGGCAAACTCTACAATACGCTCAACTATGCGCCGTAATCCGTGTTCAACACCATTGCTATACATGGATCTAGGCTCAACCCTGACTATATACCGATTTCTAATCAAGGCTAGGGTGGGGGTTGCGGTGCGCACCAACTCGAATGTTATGCCATCCTCAACAGAGTGAGAAGCTGCTGTGGAGGATGTACCCGGAATTGAACAGGAATAAGGGGATATATTTTTATTTGAGGAAGGTACTATTGTGGGGGTTGTGTCGTAAGACGTAGAGGGTTGGGGCTCTACTACTGGTGGTCTAACAACCGGCGCAATCCTGGCACGCTTTATGCCTGACGTGGAGGGCTCTTCATCATGCCTCCGCTTTGAATTGTCGCGTGCTACAGGTATCGCTGGTGAGGATTCGTCGGCGGGGAAGGATTCTGTGATCACAACTACACTGTCGTCGGGGTCATCTGTAATGTCGATGATGGGGTGCTGTACCTCATCGTCATTCACGGTTCTGTGGGAGAAGAGAAAAACAAGACTGTAGAATATAAGGAGCAGCACTTAAATATTTATTATATTTTGTAAATGACCCACTTAGGAGTGTGACGTGTTAGAAATGGACTCTGTAGAAAAATTCAGGTTCACGAGCCCATCCACATGTAATATATCTGGACCTACAGGATGTGGTAAAACTGTGTTTATGCTTAAAATCATTAAAGAAAAAGGAGATGTTCTCAAAATTTGTGCATAAAGTTATATGGTGCTATTCTACGTATCAATCAGTGTTCAACGAGTACCAAGATGATATTTTGTTCCACAAAGGTGGATATGACGTTAATTCGTTAAAGGGAAATGAACATACAGTCATTGTAATTGACGATCTCATGTTACAAGGAGTTACAAGGAAAAGAAGTACCTCAAAAGGCCTTGCGGCCCATACCGAGGAGGTACCAATGGCAACAGGTGCCAGGGAACATTTTCTACACCCTCAAATAGTGTGCAAGATTTGGTCTAACCTTTTCTTGAACTGATCCACAGAGGAACTGTTCACAACTTCTGAAGGTAACCTGTTCCACGTGTCACAGATCTTATACGTAAAGTAATTCCCACACATACTAGTCCTAAACCGTTTCAAATCCAACTTCCAACCATTGTTGCGAGTTGGGTTATCATTTAAACTAAACATGCTTCTAAAATCGACATCTTTGAACCCTCATCACGTAAGCGTCGATTGTAGCCCATATGCCTAACGGAAGGGATTAAGTTTGTGGCATTCTTCAGCCGGTTTTCAATCCACCTACCTACTTCCCCACCAATACCCAGCACGCGCACTTTAGCCATTAGCCGGCGGTGAGGTACCTTATCAAAGGCTTTCTAATCAATCGCCCTACTCTTATCATACTCACTCAACATGACGTGGAAAAACTCGAGCATGTTGGTGAGACACGACCTATGCCGTCTAAACCCATGTTGGAGTCCCCAAGTAGCTTGTAGGAATCCAAATGGTCAACAATCCTACCTGCTATTATCCCCTCTAATTATTTACCAACAACTGAAGTGAAATGGTGTTATTTATAGAGGTTCCAAAGCCTCTCTTCCCACGCATGAGGTAGCAGTTGGGTCCTAATCGTAAGAGTAGAGAAAAAGAGTTAATACTAAAAGTTTTTTTTTTTTTCTGCAGTCAGAGGAGAACATCATTAACCTAAGCTAAAAGGACAGAGTAGGGATGGGAAGGGGTCCTAGTAACCCACGGGACAGGTTTGTACAACAGACTTCACCCGCCCTCCCGAAAGAGAGAGAACCTAAAGGAATTGGCAGCCAATTTCTCTAGAATACCACGACTCGGGACCGGAGGGCTGTCACACCCCAAGTATAAAGTTTACTACACCCAGAAGGAACGTGCATAACCTTTATACCCCCTGCGGGGGGAGATGATAAAACGTTTGCGAGACATTTACAGCAGATGTTTATTAAAAATATCGACTCCGACTTTTTAAAATGCATCTGTGAAATCTGTCTTAACGTTATAAATTGCAATGTATCAATGAAACCACCTCAGAAGGCTCGCCTACCCGTTACAAGAACATAATACGTGCACTCGCTCGTAAAAGTCAAACTGTAGGGAAGAAAAAATGAATTATTGTACAAAGAGGAGGGTCATTCCCCATCTTATTTTTAGTTTTGGGTCCTTTACTGATTAGATTAATATAATGAAGAAAGTGGTAGTGATTCCACACGAGGTGTATGCTTCACTGCAAAGTTCAGAGAATCCAGACACGGATCTAGATCCCCGTAAAACCAGGCTTAAAAGAATGGAAAGCGAATTGCTAGCCCTCTTAAACAGTGAAAAAACACCTGATGAGAAAAGAATCTTATCCCAAGAAGCTCTGCAGAAATTTCTTCAGGAGTACGAAAATTATAAGAACCCGACAGAGATTCCCGTGGTTATTAGGCACAGCACGGGGAACGAACATGGTGACATAGGACCTGTGTCCGACGATAGAGCTGACCAACCAAAGATTAATGGGTCGGCCACACAACATATCGAGCAAGTATTAAAAAGCACCCTCCCACATACATTGAGGAATAAAGGTTTAAGTCTTTATAATCTATTGAATGAGGACCCCGCCATACAATGGACCGATACAGGCGGATCATTGTGGAAGGAGCAAAGATACAGGGATCGAATATCGTAGACATTGTCCATGATCTGTTGCGAAAGTGGGATAGGCCCTCACCATCAGGATGGAAGCATATTAAACCAAGACTACAACAAATAAATGTCCCCAAAGCAATGATAGGAAATCTGAACAGGTTAAAAGACTTGGAACATGCGTCGCACGTGACACAATTGAAGACGCCATCACCCCCGGCGGTAACACCTTTGAAGAGGAGAAAGAAGAGGTTAAACAACGGTCAACACTACCCACGTACCTCTAAAATACGCAAATGGCTAACATATGAAGAAGACGTTATTATGACATTTCTAACCCAGGCGTAGATAGATTGTACAGAAGTGTTTACGGAGTAGGGAGTAGGAAAAAAAGATGTTGAGAGATTTTTGCGGGAGCAGGACGCTTATACACTTCATAAGCCTGTGAGAAAAAGGTTTAAAACAGCCAAGACAACAGCTGCTTCGATTGACTCTATTTGGCAAGCAGATTTAACAGACATGCAAAGATATTATGTGTATAACGATGGTTACTGCTACATTCTATTCATAACAGATGCATTCTCTAGCTATCTGTATCTAATTCCTCTGAAAAATAAATCACCTGAAACAGTTGCTAAAGCCACCAAAACGCTGATGTTAAAAGAAAACAGGGTTCCTGGCTATTTTTGTACGGATATGGGGAACGAATTTATAGGCCGTGCTTTTCAGAACATGTTGACAGAGTTTAATATCAGCTATTACACTACCAATTCTATACATAAGGCTTCTTTAGCTGAAAGAGTTCAACGTACCATAAAGGAACGCATGCATCGCTATTTTACACATAAAAACACATACAGATTTCTAGACATTCTGGAATCATTGGCCTCATCCCACAACCGCTCACACCATCGCACGATTGGGACAACACCTAACGAAGTTTTAGAAAGAGGTACGCGCACAGAGGTGAGAAGAGATGGAACACCACCACAATCTGAGCGTTTCAAAATCAATGATTATGTAAGGCTGTCGCGTTCGGGAAATAAATTCGCGAAGGGATTTGAGCAAGGATGGACACGTGAGATTTTTAAAGTTAGGGTTATGAGACCTAAAGGGGAGCTAATGATGTATTACGTTGAAGATTTGAATGGGGAAGAAATTGCAGGAGTTTTTACCGCGAGGAGTTGCAAAAAATGGCATTTAATTTAGGAAAAAATGTTTAAAATTGAGAAAATTATAGGAAGCAAAGGTTCAGGAAAGAGAAAAATGTACCTGGTGAAATGGCTAGGGTACCCAGAAAGCTTCCAGAACCTATATAAAAGCTGATGCAACATACTAGCATACTAGCCAACTTTGTAACAGATCTCCATACACCCACTGAATTGGGTCGTGATTCGTATGGGGTGGGGATATGTGAAATTCAGCTGGACACCCTCTTTTTAAATATAGATTATAAAGTTACCGTTTTATGATTCTTAGAGACATTGATGAGTGTGAAAAAGCGGGAGTAACTGGGAATGAAACTATACGTATCGCCCGGACTGAGGTTGCACAGTATTACAGTACAGTAGTAACACTAGGTCCTGGCCGTTATGGTTCAGCTGAGGATGTTGTGAGAGACTTAAACTTAAGTTTAAAAAACTCAAATCTTACGACTGATTTAGGATACGAAATCGTAAACAAAGGAAACCCTGCACATACTCTAATCCTAAAATCAAAGGCTAGCAGAAATATTAAAGACCAAAGAGTGTTCAAAATTATGACCGAGGGGCGATATCGATCAGCCTTCCAAAGAGACACATTTCACGAGGTACACCATGACTTGTCCAGCCTGATGTATCAAATGAGATGGAGAAATTGGGTGAAAGCTCTCAGCCCCCAGACATGTGCTATATTTACAGCAATATATTGGAGCACCAGTTTGTTGGGGATACCCAGGCACGCCTGCTGCGCATTGCCCATATCCCCAACCATAGAGGAAGGAGTTTGAGTATTACATATGACAGACCCCATTATGTGAATGTCGCAACAATCTAATAATCAATATATCAATATATATATATAAGAACGATTGAGGGTAAAAATTTCCCATTCGGTGACGGGAGCTTAACAGTGAAGCTGCACTTTCGACGCACTGAGTTATAATGGACAGAAAGCCTTTCACCTTCTATCGAGGGGTGAGATACCAGCGTGGTAGTGGACTTGGGTCCATTTTTTCAACCATACTAGTACGGCTGTTCCTTTGCTGAAGGAGGGTGCCAGATACCTCGGAAGGAAAGCGCTACAATCAGGTCTTAACACTGCAGAAGACATATTGTCTGGGACTAAACCTAAAGAAGCTCTAAAAAGACACTTAATACGTACACGGGACGAAATCATCAAAGATGCAAAGAGAAAAAAGCGTAGTGGTGGGAAGAAGAGGACTGGCCGGAAGAAGGGATTACCACTACGTGGCATTGAACGTAAAAGGATAATAAAAAAGCAGTGTTCTAAGCGAATGAAACCTATGGTTGACCATTTTTTTTTACTAATATAAGCTTAGGACATTGATCTCATGAATCATAGTTTGTTTACTACTGGTCGAGATAGGAGGCAATATTTCTAACTCGTCATGGCACGCTTCATCCATCCGTGTAGTTCACAATGCTGTAAATCAGAGTTGTCCCTCTTTGACATGCCTCCAACTCAAGTTTCTATTGAACAGTGACTTTATTACAATTAACCCTTTAAACACAATTAGTTCCCCGAATGCCCCTATAGAATTCGTGATACCCAGCTCAGGCCCTTACTTTTTTGATCCAAGCTGTGTGCATATGTATGCTAAACTACGTATAGCCCATTCTGATGGAACGGACTGCGATGACAAATATGCTGTATACCCTGAAACAAACTTTCTGCACTCCATATTCAACCAGTGTGACGTATATTTAAATCAGGTCAACATATCGGCAAGTACGGGGTACTATCACCTACGAGCCTATCTGGTAAATGTCCTCAACTTTTCCAAAGAAGTGAAGGATACCTTTTTAAGTGCCGAGGGATATTATCAAACTAAAGACGAAAGTAGTATAAAGGACAAATTTAAAAATTCTAAAAAGAAGATATACGAGTGTTTTGGACGCCTCCATACAGATTTCACATTCCAGGAGAAGTTGCTTGTGAATCGGGTGGATATGAAAATAAAGCTCACCCGCACGAATCCTGAGATCTGCTTAAATCTGGATGCTGATTAAGAAGAGGGAGCAAAACCTGTTGTGGTTCACATTATGGAGACATACCTCTGCGTACGACGAGTGAAATTAAGTTCACCAAAACAACTAGAAATTGAGAAAAATTTACTAAACGTCACAGTAAAATACCCTATTAACAGAGTATAAATCAAACTATACACGGTGTCAGCAGGGTTGGCATCGAAACAGATAGAAAACATCGCCCTGTGAAATCTTCCTAAAAGGATATTAATTGGAATGCAGAACCATGCTTCGGTGAATGGAAAATATAAAAAAGTGCCTTTAAATTCGAGAATTTTGGACATAAAAATATAACTATACGTTAATGGCGTTGCATTAGGAGGAACATTGGATACGGACTATTCATCAGATACTGTGCTACCTCTTTGCGCGAGAGCATATAGTAATCTGGCCCATATTGCAGGTGATTGTGATGAGCTCGGGAATGGGGTAACGCAGAAAGAATTCATTGATCAATTTAACCTTTATTCGTTTGACATCACACCTGACTTATCTGCTAGCGTAAATACACATTTAAGCCCACAACAGAGTGGAAACATCTCATTCAGGTTGGAATTCACCAAACCTATAGACGCGCTTATTAGTGTGCTAGTATACCTCGAGTCACAAGCCCTAATAGAAGTAGACAGATTTAGGGGCGTTATCACTGACTTTTAAAATGGATGCGAATACACTTCAGAGAGTAATGAATAATGAACGAATCACACGTTCCAAATTTATCGGTGTGTTTGCGAAGAATGAAACATTGAATTTTCCAACTACGCGAGATTGCGGTAGTCTTATTGTGAACACAGATATCATTGGTAATGAAGGGATTTATTGGTTTGTAATCTATTTTAAAAATAGGGACCGCCTGTACTATTATTATTCACTCGGGACTCAACCATGGAGTGACCCTGTTATTGTAAAATTTCTCGCTCAGTTGCATATCCCGAAGTTGTATGGAACCCATTCAGGCTACAAGGATATTTTAGTAATACTTGTGGAACGTACTGCCTTTCATTTCTCATGCATATGTCACATGGTAAAGAATTTATAAATTTTTAAAAATTATTCGACCCGTGTCACACTCAACGAAACGATGAAATGGTATGCAGACAGATAAAAAGCCGTTTTCCGATTGTGCGTACTCGTTGTATAGTATGATGTTTTGTTCGTGTGTGTATATATATATATATTTGTAACCAATAATGTTAGTTTGTATATTATATAGTTTAAGATGGTTATTGTACTAAAAACATGATTTCTTTCATTTAATAAATTGATGAAAATACATTGTCTTCTTCCCCCCAAAAAAGATCGAAACAAAAAAAACACTTACATTATTTCGTTAATGATGTGACAATCGTTGGGCTGACTGCTCGGTAAATCTTCTACCTCCGTATTTAGGTCCATGACATGGGATTCTTCAAAACGAAAAGATTGTATAACACGTGTCAAATCCTCATCGGACCTTAAAGGAGAAAGAATAATTCATTAGTTCATACTGAACCTTTTTTAATAAAAACATACACAGTATACATATAGTAAGAGTGTTACAATGTGAAGATATCTTTGAACCGCTCAGAGAAGTTCCTTTACTAGATAATTCCGAATAACATTTGAATTTATATAAAAAACAAGCAAAAGATTGCTATAAAAAATTCAATTAATCAAAACAGGATTTTAGCATAATTGCAAACTAATCTATAATTGCGGTTACCTAAATGAAGTATTTTCAATGTGATGAGGTGAATTACTACAACCCTCCATATATATGATGAAATAATCCAGATCAGTGCTCTTTCTGACATGCACAAGTTCGCGAATAATTGGTTACAAAAAATAAAATTACATGCACTTACATTTCTACGGCAGTCCCTTGCATCGGATCGCAAGGAGCGTCATTGCAAATATCATCAACGGTTTGCTTTGGAAATAATCTATCCCGGTCAGCGGCGTTAAAACGATTAATTGTGGACAACGCTACAATGTCACCATCTTGATATAAATCCGGTAAACTGTAAAGTTTTTGATTCATGGCGGGGGGTAATGTTTATTCACTGGTGAAAATAACTACTGTGACTCCCAGCTGAAAATATTTCCTTTTATACGCATGATCCCAAGCACCGCCCCAAAAGACTAAGAGGCGTTCGTAAGTTTAATGATTGGTTGTCAGTGTAACTGGGCGGGGCTATGATAAAATTGCGTACCAATCGTAACACCTATATTATGGGTCCATGCTTTGGACATTGGTCGACTACTGGTGTCTTTATAGACTCACCGTAGATTTAATGCACACATCGTGTATTACCCCTTGCAGTCTATACCATGACAATATTTGCATTTGCGCCCATACTTTTCTCGGTTTTCCCATTTTAGAACCCACCCCTTTATGCAATATCCCTCGCAACATTGATCAACCATCTCTATCACAACAATATTTTACATTATTAGTTTTTCCGGTCATACTATTTGATCCTCAATTTTTCCCAGTTCGGATGCAAGTCGTTATAGGAATATCTTCATCAGAGCCGCTCAGCTCAGTACCACAGGAAACAAAATTAGCGCCGCTACTCTTCATAATCCTGACATTACCAGAAACAGCACAGTAACAAATATCATTAGGAAATAAGAAATCTAGATTGTTTTTGTGCATTATTTTTTTGCGGTCATACTATTCTCAGCTTTCCCAAGATTCCTGACTTGTGGATTGGTTATATATATATATATATATATATATATATATATATATATATATATATATGTGTGTGGTGTGTGTGTGTGTGTGTGTGTGTTAATTGCCACGATGGTCTCAAATATTTGCAAAATATATGTTTGCGGTCATACTATTCGATCCTCAACTTTGATTAATGTATTCGGTTTGACTTTCTACTTGCCAATTCTTGCGTAGGTTTGTGATTAAATAACTCATGAAAATGAGTGTCTTCTTGGGTTGGTAGATAAATGGGAGCCCTAGGTATCCTAGTGGTTAAGACGCTGGGGTGCTGGTTGAGAGTCCGGGCGATGACATTGTAATTTCAGCCTGCTCGTGCTGCAGCTTAGTTCGGTTTCAACGTTAAACACTAGGTCTAAGGCGGAGTGAAAAGCTTGACCCTCGTCAAAATGAACAGTTCGGTGAGAAGGAAAACCGAGTTAGCTATTGTTATTACTAATGTAATTTACACCACGGTTAGGTACCAGTTACAAAGAGAATCTATGACCTGAATTTATTGCATATATTCCTCGTACGTATATTCTTTTATTCTCTCTCTAAAAGGTCTTTTGAAAATCTGTGTATTAAATATATTCTCCATTATCTTCCAGAGAATCTATGTTCTGAATCATAGGTTAGGTTAGGTTCAGGTGCCAGCCTGCTGGAGCGAACCAGAGGCTCACAGCCAAAATCTGCACAAAGAATGTTTTACAGTTTAATAAAATGAATTGTTGATTCTCTTTTTTCAAATTTTCTCTTTACGATCTTATCGAGAGGATTTTATAATAAAGAAATTGAATAAAATGAATTGTTTTTCTTTTCATTTCTTTTTTTATATTTTTAAAAATTTTGCTGTGACTACTTACGGCCATCATAAACCAACTCGATAAATGAGTTACAATATACTTATGAAAAATTGATGCTTTTTCCTTTTCAAAAATTGTGCAAGAAGGCATTATAGTAATAAGCGTGGCAATTATAATATATGCAGTCAGTGGAGGAAAATCTGGAGAGAAGGGATGTGGTTTGACCCACATTCCAATGTAGCCAGTTTGCCATCAGCCTTTGCGGTCAGCTCGAAGGCCTAGAATTTATACATTTTTTCCGGAGATGCTTTCAAAGAAGGAATGAAATGAAATGAAATGAAAATGAAATGAAATGAAAATGAAATGGAAAGGTTTATTGGCAGACTATAGTCCATATGACAATAAACACTTTACGTGAAGTTAGTTAAAATAATTAGTTCTTTCGCTGTTTATTGTTTTTTATATATATAAGGTATGTATTGTTATTTTTCTGATGCAGTTTGATTTTTTCATTCACTTTTGACAATCCTTTCTGTATATTGTCAGAAGTGAATAAACAGAACGTTTAAATAAATTACTGCTTTTACTGAACAATTTTAAGGAGAAAGTCGGTCATTATTTAATACAATTGTGCGTGTGTGTGTGTTTCGCCTGAACTATTATTTTGATGATTATACGTTTCGTATTTCTTATATTATTTTTTATTTTATTTTTTATTATATACATAATCCATCGTATGTATAGGAGTGTATATTGTGTATATTGTGTTTCGTTTTAATAATTAGCTCTCTTGTTGAATAACTTTAAGGAGAAAGTCGCTCTTGCTTTTAATAAATAAAAACATTATTTGGCAACTCGTGTGAATTAAAATAAATGGTGGTATCTGGTAACCCTTCCATATATAAATAAGTGCTATCTGGCAACTCACCATCCTCTATATAACACCTGCTTGGCCCCTGACCTCTCATAATGCTGCGGACTCGGGTGGAATAAAGAACTCTCTCTCCTTCCTTCTTAGGTTAAGACTTAGGTTAGGTTTCCCTTTGGGGAAGTGAGGACATCCCACCTTCTCCCCCAAAGGCCTCCTCCGTCTCTCCTTTCTCTTCCTTTCTTAGGTTAAGGCTACCCCTTTGGGGGAGGTCACCCTCCCTTCTCCCCCTTGGCAACATTGAGTTGTTGCATTACCCTACCCCCTTCATTGCATAACCCCCCTTCAATGCATACCCCACCCCCTTCATTGCATAACCCCACGCCCCTTTGCAACATTGGTCATTATCTCTGCAACATTCTTGCACTCACTCGTCCATTTTGCGCCCATCCTACTGAAGACGTTACCAGAGACAGCACAGTAACATCCTTTGCGGATGACACAAAGATCAGTAGAAAAATAAGAAACCCAGAAGATATAGGATCTCTACAAACTGACATAAATAGGATCTACAAATGGACGGAAGACAACAATATGAAGCTTAACACCGAGAAATTTCAGCTGTTGCAGTACGGAAAAAGAGAACCTAAAATCCATGGAATAGTATACCCCAAATGGACAGGAAATTCAGAGAAATTCTAGAGCAAAAGTTTTAGGGGTTGTAATGACAGATGATGCGAAATTTGAAATACAAAATAAGAGAGCAGTAAACAGAGCAAAAATAATAACGGGACAGATATTTAGACCCTTCAAGCGAAGGGATAAGACTAATGATTACTCTACTGAAAACCCTGATCATACCCAAATTGGAATACTGCTCGGTCCTAACATCCCCATATAAAAAAGAAGACATTAGACAGCTGGAAGGGATCCAAAGAAGCTTCACAGCCAAGATCATCAGGTGCAAAGAAGTAAATTACTGGGAAAGGTTACACAAACTAGACCGATATTCACTGGAAAGGAGAAGAGAGAGATACACCATTATTTACACTTGGAAAATAATGGAGAAACTAGTCCCTATTCTTACTCTGAACCCTATAAACTCCCCAAATAACGGTGGAAAGTAGAAACGGTAGACTGTGTCGTATTCCCACAGTAAAGGCGAGACAGGGAACATCCTTAACCCTGAAAGAAAATTGTTTTGTGGTGAGAGGACCAAAACTGTTTAATCAGCTGCCCAAAGACCTAAGAAAGACGAACGGAGGTGCAGTGGACATCTTCAAAAGAAGATTAGACGCCTGGCTCAGAACAATCCCCGATGAGCCTGGCGTACCTGGCTATGAGAGGTGGAGAGCACAAGAAATCAACTCACTACTTCACCAGGCCAACTCGAGAGGAGGGGCGACAAGCTTGACCTTCGCGAAATGAGGAATCATCGCGCGGAACCTTTGTAAGGTTGTAAGTTAAGGTGTATATATATATATATATATATATACAGTATATATATATATATATATATATATATATATATATATATATATATATAGTAGTTACGATAGAAATGTTCTTCGGGAACCTTATCCTCAATAGGAATATGAAAACAAGAGATACGACTCTCAACATTTATTGGCCAAACGTTTCGGTCCACTCAGGGGCCATCTTCAGTGACTAAATAGAAGCATCTAAAAATAATCATAAAACTAAAGTAAATACAAATGTCAAACTGTACGATAATAAAATCTAACACAAAAAAAAAAAAGTTAAAAAGTTGTTAAAAAAACTCTGGATTATAAAAAAAATAAAAGTAAAATTAAAACAAACAAATTTCAAAAATTAAAAGTTTAAGTTTAAAATTTAAAAATTTAAAAAGGACTAACCTGGATGGTAAAAGTTACAAATAACAAGTGGAGAGAAAGCAAAAAAAAAAAAAAAAACTTAAGTTAGTGCGTTGGTTGCGTTTAAAAGGTGTTGGTTGGTTAGGAAGTATGTAATTTTATCGAGGAAAGGCTATCGTTTAGTTCAGGATTTAATTTCTTGATAAAAAGGGATTCTAAAATTTTAAGATCAAGTGAATTAGGAGCAGACGACAAAATCACAAAGGAGTCCTGGGGGCACGGGTGGTCATGGGTCTCTGAATGATGCCGAATAGCAGAGGATTCAGGAGTGGAAAGAGGGCGAGAAGTTTGATAAGAAAAACCCAAATGCTTCGAAATCCTAAGTTTTAACTGTAGGGCAGTCTGCCCCACATAACGACTTTGGCAGGTCGCACATGTATATAAATAAATAACAAAGGATCTCAAAAGCACGGGGAGGTGATCTTTATGGCGAAAAAAGGATTGCAGAGAATTAGAATTAGAATTAATGATTATAAAGTCGCTTTGAGGGAAGTGTCTGTCCAAAATAGAGTGGACATCTTTATTGAGTTGAAAAGTTAGTTGGTCTAAAAATGGAAGCTTAAGATAAACCTTCTGTTTCGGAACCGTGGAGTGAATTATTTTAGGTGAATATAGGTTATTTAAAAATTTAGAAATTAAAGCCTCAAAAGTCAGAGTACAATAAAAATTATAGTTGAAAAATCTCTTAAGATACTGAATTTCTAAGTCAAATAAAGACCAACTTGAACAAAGGTGATAGGCTCTAAAAATACGACTTTTAATACTAGCCAGCTTAAAACTAAGTGGAATATTGCTGAAAAAATGAGTACCGAGTTGGGTAGTAGTTGGTTTTCTGTATACTTGTGTTGAGAAGCCTGTACTGTGTTTATTTATGGTAACATCAAGAAACGAAATTTTATTGTATTGTTCCACTTCCATAGAGAATTTAATATTAGGATGCTTAGTATTAATGTAATTTAAAAATAAAGGGGCATGATCTTTATGCTTAAAAATGACAAAACAATCATCTACATAACGTTTAAATAAAATAGGTTTAAAATCAAGCGGGCAATCCCTCAGCCACTTTTCCTCGTGAAAACAAAGAAAACTGTTAGCAAAGGACGGACCAAGGGGCGAACCCATTGCCATTCCCTCGTGCTGGTGGAAAAGTTCCTTATTAAAAAAGAATATAGTATCCTGGACTGATAACTTTAAAAGTTTTGAAAACAATTGTCTGCTTAATCCCAAAATGTCATTAGTAGAAGCAAACAAAGAATTTATAATAATATCACAAGTTTCTAAAACAGGTACATTGGTAAACAAAGACTGAACATCAAAGGAAGCCATGAAACAATCCTTAAACTTCAACTTGGTGACACAATCAACAAATTCAAATGAATCTTGCAAAGTGAAATGAGAACGTGTGAGAGGGTCTATAATAATTGGGACCAAAAATTTTGCGAGGTTATAACTTGGTGTGTTTATGGCTGCTAGAATGGGACGAAGCGGAACTCCAGGTTTATGGGTCTTAGGTAGGCCATAAACAACCCCTGGGCTAGTACCTGAAGCAAAAAGCTTATCGTAATAGTCAATCAAAAGCCCACGACTTTTGAGAGAACGCAAAAAGTTGTTGATTCTGTCCTCCAGTTTCACAATATATTTAAATGGATCAGTCTGCAGTTTCAAAAACTTAGTAGAATCAGAAAGTAAATTATACATTTTATTTAAATAGTCTTGTCTGTCTAAGACAACAACACCTTTACCTTTATCAGGCTTACAAATAATTACATTCTTATCCCTCCCCAAGTTCGTGAGAACTTTAAAATCACTAAAACTAAAAACAGGACAAAAAACCTTAAACCCATCACGAAAGTGACACGTGAAAAATATTTATGATGAATAAAACCACGAAGGGAAAAGAAACACAAAGGGGTGCTCAAGCGCTTTCGTCTAATGAGTGTTCCTGAGGATGTCATTAGACGAAAGCGCTTGAGCACCCCTTTGTGTTTCTTTTCCCTTCGTGGTTTTATTCATCATATATATATATATATATATATATATATATATATATATATATATATATATATATATACAGGGTGTTTGAAAACTTTCTGTACAAATTGTAATGGGGGATAGGCAACCCAAGACAAACCCTTTTCGTCTATAAGTGTATGTCCGCTGACGTCACCATTCGGCGCGAGAGGGCGCCGCTGCAATTGGCTAAAAGGTGAAGTGGGCTAGACTCGCGCTTGCAGCGGGCATTCTTAAATCGGACGTAGTACGCGTAACATGGAGCGCTTCACGACTGCTGAGATGGCTGACATGCATATGGTGTATGGGGCTGCCAATGGAAACGGAAGAGCTGCTGTGAGGTTGTACCGACAGCGCTTCCCAAACAGACGTGTGCCAAACCACCAAACGCTTGCGCATTTGCATCGGCGACTGCGAGAAACTGGAACATTCCATGCAAACATGCATGACACTGGTCGGGAGAGAAACGTGCGCACTCCTGACGTCGAGTCGGGCAGGCAGCAGGTACGGCCCAATCAACTTGCCATGGACGATACCCGCCCAAACATTGACGGCGAACCGTTCTTGATGAGCATGCACCCGTGTAGCATGTGGATTTGCGTGCGCCCACACGTGAGAATTGTGCATGTTAAACACACCCTCACGTGTGAAACAGGCCTCATCTGAGAACAGCACATAAGCCGGAAAATTAGGCTGCACCGCTGTCTGCTGCAGAAACCAGCGTGCGAATTCCACACGAAGAGGGTAATCCCGAGGTTGTAATGCCTGGACTCTCTGACGATGAAACGGATGTAACTGCTGCTCGTGCAACACTCTCCAGATCAGGTCGTGGTTCACACCGAGGATACGTGCAACACCTCGCGTGCTTGCGCTTGGATTGTCCTCAAATCGCCGTAGGATTTCTTCTTCCATGTCAGGAGTGCGCACGTTTCTCTCCCGACCAGTGTCATGCATGTTTGCATGGAATGTTCCAGTTTCTCGCAGTCGCCGATGCAAATGCGCAAACGTTTGGTGGTTTGGCACACGTCTGTTTGGGAAGCGCTGTCGGTACAACCTCACAGCAGCTCTTCCGTTTCCATTGGCAGCCCCATACACCATATGCATGTCAGCCATCTCAGCAGTCGTGAAGCGCTCCATGTTACGCGTACTACGTCCGATTTAAGAATGCCCGCGGCAAGCGCGAGTCTAGCCCACTTCACCTTTTAGCCAATTGCAGCGGCGCCCTCTCGCGCCGAATGGTGACGTCAGCGGACATACACTTATAGACGAAAAGGGTTTGTCTTGGTGTTGCCTATCCCCCATTACAATTTGTACAGAAAGTTTTCAAACACCCTGTATATATATATATACAGGGTGTTTCATAACATGTGGGATGCACTTTCAAGATGGATTCAGGACCTGAAAACAATGAAAAAAGTTAATATAAACATATGCTTGAAATCGCTTTGTTTCCGAGTTACAGCCCGTTTTGTGTTCCAGCAATTCTTTCCGCAAACTGTTTACAAACACTGCTTGCTGACAATGTTTGTGAGTGTGTAGGAGACTTATTTCATGTATGGCCTTGCCGATTGTAATGTTTCGTACACTCTATGACATGTTTCAATATCGTTGAGTGTAGAGCCATCAGTCAGTCAGAGGTGCATCGCGGTGTTTCACTGTTCGTATTCGTAACTTCTTACCGTGAATAAGTGCAGTCCAGTGAAAAAAAAAACCTTAAGTTTTTGTGCTATTCAGTGATAGTGTGCATTTGAAATGAGAATGGAGGCTTATTCAAACAGAGAAATGGCAGACATGCATCTCATTTATGGACTTGCCGAGTGTAATGCGGCAGCAGCAAGACGTCTGTATGCAGAAAGGTTTCCGAATCGCCGTCTGTCAGATAAGAAGACCTTTCAGAGAATAGACGAGTGTCTTGGTGATACAGGATCATTTAACAAGCGAGTTTCAGATGGTGGTAGGACCAATCAGTGCCAGAACTGTTGAGTTGGACGAGCATGTCCTGAATCACGTGGAGGAACATCCTGGTGTCAGCACCCGAAGGATAGCAGCAGCAGAGGGTGTAAGATACACAACTGTGTGGAGAATTTTATGGGAAAACAGCTTTACCCATATTACATTCAGAGAGTACAAGGACTTACTGAAGCTGATTTCCCACCACGAGAGGCTTTTTGTACTTGGTTCCTTCAACATTGTGCTGCGATCCTCTTTTTCTATCCTCCGTATTGTTTTCTGATGAGGCTGCCTTCACAAGAAATGGCGTGATCAATTTTCACAACACTCATCACTGGGTCGGAGAGAATCCGCATGTCATCATCCAGTCAAGGCACCAACAACAATTTAGTATCAATGTATGAGCAGGACTTATTGCCGACAACTTAATCGGTCCTTTTGTTTTGCCTGGAAGATTAACAGGAGAATCCTATTCCAATTTTTTAAGGAATGATTTAAGAGATTTACTAGATGAAGTTCCTCTTGGTGTCCGATGTCGTATGTGGTTTATGCATGACGGGGCGCTCCGCCTCATTTTAGTCGAGTAGCCAGAGGTTATTTGGATGACAAATGGATAGGCCGTGGAGGACCCATTGCTTGGCCTGCTCGGTCCACGGACCTGAATCCACTCGATTTTTACCTGTGGGGTCATCTGAAATCCATCGTTTACATGACACCCATTGACAACGTTGAAATGCTTCGCCTACGTGTAGAACAAGGATGCCAGAAAATCCGAATAATACCTGGAATGTTTGAACGCGTCAGGCAGTCTATGGCGAGGCGTGTTCAGGCGTGTATTCAAGCGCAAAGCGGTCATTTTTAACATTTCCTTTAAAGGTAAGGCGGATACTTGCTGGAACACGTAACGGGCTGTAACCCGGAAACAAAGCGATTTCGGACATGTTTATGTAAACCTTTTTCATTGTTTTTAGGTCCTGAATCCATCCTGAAAGTGCGTCCTACATGTTATGAAACACCCTGTATATAGCGGGTGGCGCGGAAAAAAACGCGTTCTGTTTGAAGAGCCACTGTTCCGTTAATATGATCAGTAGACATCTGAAAATTTTGCAGTTAAATAAGAACATATCCAAATAAATTCCACAAAATTTTTATTCAAATAAAATTACAAATAGAGTTATAGCTGCCTAAACTGAAGATTAAAAATAATGACTTTCCGCATTAAAACATCAACTTTCACTGGAAACAAACAGATACTAGTAAGACTTATGTGCGATATGACCATGTTTATTAATCACTGTTACTACACGTCGTTTCCAGTGGCGAATAGCAGCCTGAATTTGATGATGTGGTATTTGTTCCCAACATTCTTCAATGCGATCGCGTAGTTCTGGCTAACTGGTTCGTGCGTATTGACGAACTTAATATTTCAAACTAAAAGCAGTACGCATTCGCAACATTTCATTGTGTCATAAAAAGTTGTAAATCTGTTAATATTATATTATTTAGATGTAAATTTTATGGAAATTATTTAGATATGTTTTTATTTAACTAACATTTTCAGATCCTTAGTCATTATATTTCCAGAACAGTAGCTCTTCAAACAGGACGCGGTTTTTCCGCGCAACCCGATATACTGTGTGTGTGTGTGTATACTGTATATATATATATATATATATATATATATATATATATATATATATATATATATATATATATATGGGAATGAACTCAGAATGGTTCCCTAATTTTTTTATGATACACACAGACCGTGCATGGAACAAGGAACTCTTCTGGGATAATTAAATCCACTATAGTCCGAATAAGTAATGGTAAATGACAAATACCATAGTTTTTCTTTTTCATGATGCAAGCCCGACGTGGGCAACGGGTCTCTCGCAAAGAGGTCCCATAAATATAGCTTCCCTCACCAGCTATCTGCAAAGCAGACAGGATCCAGCTTTGGGACATGGATCTAGGGTTTAAAGCAGCCTAGCCCCACTACATTTAGAACCTCAATATAAGTAAAAGACTCGTTGCATTCACGTCGGATTGAATAAATCAAAGAAAAAGGGGTAACTATTATATTTTTAGTCAAAACCAAAACTTAAACCTCAACTGGCAGAATTGAGCGTCCACTTTTCAAGGCACATAACATGTCCGTTTCATGATGGGAATGAACTCAGAATGGTTCCCTAATTTTTTTATGATACACACAGACCGTGCATGGAACAAGGAACTCTTCTGGGATAATTAAATCCACTATAGTCCGAATAAGTAATGGTAAATGACAAATACCATAGTTTTTCTTTTTCATGATGCAAGCCCGACGTGGGCAACGGGTCTCTCGCAAAGAGGTCCCATAAATATAGTTTATTTTTTCTGTGGATGGGGTGTTCAAAAACCCCAAGGTACTAACGAAAGATGCGTTTTGTGATATATACATTATACATATTTCTTTGTTTTGTTGTGTTTTACATTGTTTATAAGTTTGTTATATGTCTTACGGTACATATATCCCTATGGATATTTATATACATAATACATATGTGTGTGCAGTATATTTTTATATACAGGGTGGGCCGAAAGTCTGGATCCATAGGAAAATATTTATTTTAATACATAAATTACAACAAATGGTAAATACTTAAAATGAATATCAACTTTAACTCGTAAATGCGTATCCGTGATACTGTACAGTGGTTCGTACTCCAGTATAAACAACAAATTATAACAAATACTCAAATTGGCGGCCTCTGACATCGAGACACTTAGGGATGGAATTTATGATTTTTAATAATTCTTCGAATTGACGTTCTCGAGATGCGTGTTTCATTTGATAATCTTCTTGTTGACTTTACTGGACTACTCGTTAAAGTTTTACATACCATTGCAGAGGTATTTTCATCAGTTGCAGTTTTTGGACGACCAGAACGCCGTCGATCATGTACACTTCCTGTTTCTTTGAAACGTTTAAACAACTTGCCAACAGTCGCATGTGTTACTGGATGCTTATCAGGATGATTTCTATTGAATTCGGTAGCAACTTCTCTGTGTGTAGCGCCCTATCTTGCGTACATGAGCACAAGTTCTACCCAGTCTTCTGTTGTTAGATTCGAAGCCATTTCTGGGCTGAAATAAAAAAAGTATTTGAGTATTTATACTGGAGTACGAACTACTGTACAGTATCACGGATACGCATTTACGAGTTAAAGTTGATATTCATTTTAAGTATTTACCATTTGTTGTAATTTATGTATAAAAATAAATATTTTCCTATGGATCCAGACTTTCGGCCCACCCTGTATATATTGGTAAACTTATTGTTTACCAATAAACCAAGCCTTATATATATATATATATACTCATAATCATATATATTTTTTATTTATACTTTTGTGTTTTTGTTTCAGTGTTCCTGTGTGATACTTGTTGAGTTTTGCTGGTACAATGAGCACGCAAAGAACACGGGGATCTGCCAGCCACATTGTCTTTGTTTCTCTACTATCAGAGCTTCCTCTGTCTGAACTTCCAACCTGTATACAAGTTGCAAGGCATTTCCTCTTCTTGAAGGAGAACAAGTACGCCAGCAACATGGAGATTCTTCCGGAGGTATGCCAAACACTCATTGACCTTTGGAATCGTGCTAACATTCCATCACAGCCAATCAAGAATGTGAAAACCAAGCTGCTCCGATTGATGGAGAAAAGCTCACAAGCATCGAAGCAAGGCAAGCAGGCCACAAAAATCAAGAAGTTCGAGGAAAGCCTGAATCAATTGTTTGACATAGCTGTCTGCCAATGCGATGATCTGTCTCCATGCCACTGTGAAAAAGAAATGAAAGTTCCACGACGAGAGCATGCCTTTCTGATCGACCAGAGAACCACGCGGATCATGCAGATCAGTCGGGTGGATACGAATGTGACTCAGATGATGGAGAGAAGGAAGTCAAGAGAGGATCGGATGCAAGAAAGACAAGAAGAAGAGAATAGAAGAAAAACGGAACGGCAAGAGGTAGCATCCTCTGCAGATGTGGTCGAATCAGCTCAAGCAGAAGCAGACTCCAGTGGTGAAAGTGTTGGTGATGAGTGGATGGGTGATAGTGCCCAGGAGGACAGGAACATCACACCGATTTCCACTGTTGCTTTGGAAGCTGACCGGTATGGTGTATCGAACAGGGCTGCTGCAGCTATCAGCACTGCAACATTGGTTGACTATGGCATCATTAGTTCTGATGATCAGATAAACGTAATTGACCACCACAAAGTATGGAGAGCACGGCAGAAGGTACGGAGGGATCTCAAGGAAGCAGTAACTTACCACGATGTGGAAGTCACTGCTTTATTTTTTGATGGGCGGAAAGACATGACACTTGTCAAAGAGAAAAAGAGGAACAAATGGTACAGCACAAAGAAAGTTGAGGACCACTATGTGCTGGTCGGAGAGCCTGGAACCTTCTATCTAAGCCATCTGACACTGGAACGAGGAACTGGCACTGTCATTGCGGATGGACTTCAAAATGCGATTGAAGAAATGGGTATTGCAGACAAGATAATTGCAGTGGGGGCCGACAGCACAGCCACAAACACAGGGCACAGAAGTGGAGCAATACACCTGCTAGAGTGCCGCCTGGGTCGCCCTTTGCACTGGTTCATCTGTAGTCTGCATTTAAATGAACTCCCAATGCGCCACTTGTGCAAGGAACTCATCGGCCAAACAGAATCTGCAACTCAATGGAAAGGACCAATTGGCAAAGCTTTGGCCACATGTAAAAGTTTGCCACTTTCCTCAGAGGAATTCAATGTATTGCTGATGGTCACACTCTCCCGGATGTTGACCTTACTGAATTGAGTCGTGACCAAGCCTACCTCTACAGAATGATGAAAGCGATAAGGACTGGTGTCATTAATGAAGATCTTCTACGAGAGAAGCCTGGACCAATCTCCCATGTAAGATGGGTTACAACTGCCAGCAGAATTTGTCGGCTATATGTAGCGATGGCGCAGCCAAGTGATGAACTGTATTCACTCACACAATTTGTCGTGTGCCAATATGGACCCATGTGGTTTAGCATCAAGTGCCATCCAAGGTGCACAGATGGCCCAAAACATTTCCTGGAGCAAATCAAGCTGCTACGATTACTGCCACCAGCTAGCAAGACTGTCACATGGTCTCTGATCCAAAGAAATGCATATTGGGCTCACCCTGAAAATGTTCTACTGGCAATGCTTGCAGATACAGATCAAGCAAACCGGAAATTGGCCATAGATGTAATCAAGACCATTCGACGAGCTCCCAAACCTGCTCAACAGCAAGTCAGAGAATTTCGGCCACCAAAGATCAAACATAGTGCTCAGAATTTGAAAGATTTACTTCCACTAGTGGAGGAGTGCACAATGGAACCACCACTCACGAAGCAGTTCTCTGTCGAACAACTGGATAAAATCACTGAAGAGTCCCTTGTTGTCCGGATACCATGTCACTCCCAAGGTGTAGAACGCTGTGTTAGGATGGTAACTGAAGCGTCTGGGGCAGTGTATGGAAAGGATTCAAGAGATGGTTACATTAGAGCAGTACTTAAATCCCGTGACTTTATGCCGTCATTCAAAACTAAAGATTTTAATGTATCATTTACTAAATAAAACTATCTAGTCTACTTACCTACCTACCTACCTACAGTGTATATGTTTATTCTAAAAATAAATTTTTCTATTTTTCCTGAAAAGCAGTACATTGTAAGGGGTCAAATGATAGCTCAAACCCTAGGAAAGCAAGTGTCCAAAAGTTATGGTAACTAGCAATTTTCACGATTTTCACATGCGAAAAAGGAGGTGTTGCACTTGTTACAAAAAAACTTTGTTTTCATTTTTGAATTTAGGGAGGTCAATTGTACAAAACCTGAAATGTGCCTCTTGATCCGTTACACTTTGCCCAATGACGCTACACGCTAACACACACACATATATACATATAAACATATACACACACACACACACACACACATATATATATTATATATATATATATATATATATACACAGGGTGGCTCAAAAATCAGGAACAATAGGCACATTTTATTAAATTATAATAAATGTTCGAATTGGTGGCCTTCCACTTGGAAACACTTTCTGACGCGTTGAATGCACGATGTTTGAACATTCCTTAACACATTGGTACTGATTTTGGCACACTCAGATGTGATTTTATCCTTTAGAGAACGTATTGTTCTGGGTCGATCAGCATAGACTACCGACTTGAGATGGCCCCACAAGAAAAAGTCAAGAGGCGTGAGGTCTGAAGACCTAGGTGGCCATTCGACGGGCCCTCGCCGTCCGATCCACTTGCTTGGGAATATTTCATCTAAAGAGCTCCGGATGATGGTTGCAAAATGTGATTGTGCACTATCCTGCTGAAACCGCATCTCCGCCCGTTCTGCCAATGAAATGTCGTCCAGTATGGGCATTAGAAATGTTTGCAGCATATGTAGATATGTTTCACCTGTTACAGTGCCGTCGAGAAAGTACGGACCAATTAACCGATCCCCCCCAGAGCGCAGCCCACACCATAATTCGTGGATCGAATTGCACATGTCCTTCCTCCATCCAGTGGGGGTTCTCGTTGGCCCAATAGCGTGCATTATGCCTATTGACACGACTGTTGAGGTGAAATATCGCTTCATCGCTGAACATGATCCTTCGTTGAAGCTGTCGATGTTGTAGAAACCACTGGCAGAACTCTACACGACGGTGTGTCGTAACCGTGCAGTTCCTGAACGAGTTGGACTTTGTAGGAGTGGAAACGATTTGTTGTAAGAATTCGTTGAATGGATCTTCTGGAGATACCCGTTTTCTGGGATAACTTTCTGAAGGACTTACCTGGGCTGTTTTCGAGGTGACTGAGTACCGTTAGTGATGTTGCTGCATCGGTTGAACTTTTTGGCCGGCCACTACGCGGCCGATCATGAACACTTCCCGTTTCTTTGAAGCAAGTGAAGTTTTTCAACTGATGCCTGAACAACTGGCGGCCTCTCAGGGTGTTTGTCATTAAAAGCAGTAGCAACTGATCGGTGTGTGTTACCACGCCTTGCACACATTAAAACTATCTCCACCCGTTCATCTATTATCAATTTCTGTGCCATAGGCAGGGCCGCTGAGAGCTGCCCCGGGCCCCGGGGAAGGATTGGTATATGGGCCCCCCCCCTGTTTACTCAGTATTTTATTATGAATGTTTTTCGTGTACATAACAAGCAAACTGATTATATGTCCAAGTCACTATTCAAAACATACAGTATGAATAAACAACTCAGAATAAAATTACAATTTTATTTTTCGAATCAATTATATTAATTCTATCACCATACAGTTTACAAATGTAGTACCAGTCCATGCAAGCAAGACAATTGTTTACTGCAAGATTTTCATAATTAGAAATGTACTTTCTTTGGCCTTCTCTCTAGCAAAGTGGTAAATGATTCTGATGAAATTTAAAGTACGGGCTAACTGGCTTTCAATTACAATGGTTCCCAGATCTGTCAGTCGGTCTAGGGCATTGGTGGACCGCAGATAATATTTTAGCTGTTTCAGTTTGACTATGATAATCTCTATAAAATGTATGTTCATTAATTATATTTCCTCTCTGTTATTTAATCAATTGCTTTATTAATATTTTTAGATTTTATCCCCTCTCTTTCCGGGCACCCGGGGATTTATCCCGGCTTCTCCGCCCTCTCAGCGGCCCTGGCACAAATCTGAAAAAACAAAACACATTAAAACACAAATTATTAAAATGTGCCTATGGTTCCTGACTTTTGCGCCACCCTGTTTATATATATATATATATATAAAATCAGATATAAGAAATATATGAAACAGTGAGAGCCCAGCATGAATCAGTTTTCAGTACCCCAAAAAGTGACAAAGCGATACCTGACATAGATGCATTCTTTGAAGAGACATTGCAAGGAGAGTGTATAACAGACTTTGATTTTACCCCAGAAGATGTAGCGAGAGCTATAGGACAAGTGAAACCACATTCAGCCTTAGGTCCGGACAACTGGAACGCATTATTGATTAAAAACTGTGAAAATGAAATAACCACCTTTATACTGGATATGGAGAAGATCCCTAGACACTGGGGAAATACTGAGCATCTTCAAAAGACCAAACATTGTCTCTATATATAAAGGAGGGGACAGATCTCAAGGAAAGAACTATAGACCAGTGTCATTGACGTCCCACCTCACCAAAGTATTTGAAAGAATAGTTAGAAAGAAAATTTATGATTTCTTGGGGACACTGGAAAGATTCAACGAAAATCAGCACGGATTCCGATCATGCCTATCACAACTAATAGAACACTACAACAATGTCCTAGATGCACTGGAAAGAAATGACAACTACGATGTCATATAGACGGATTTTGCTAAAGCTTTCGACAAATGTATCACGGTATAATAGCACATAAAATGAAATATATGGGAATAACAGGCAAAGTCGGAAAATGGATCTACAACTTCCTCAGAGAACGTCTGCAGGTCGTCAGAATTCAAGGTATATCATCATCAGAATCGGAAGTACACAGCTCAGTACCACAAGGGACAGTACTGGCCTCACTCCTGTTCATTATCATGCTAACAGACATAGAGAGCGGAGTAAACAGCAACAGTATAGTAACATCCTTTGCAGACGATACAAAGATCAGCAGAAAAATCAGCGATGTACATGACGTGGAGGCCTTGCAGAGGGACACGAACAAAATACACAAATGGTCAGAAGATAACATGTCATTTACCACCGAGAAATTTCAGCCCTTGAGATATGGTAGAAAAGAGGAACTTAAACAGACTGCATATTATGCTCCAGATAGACAGGAAATTCAGAGAAGCACGAAAGCGATCGATCTGGGGGTAATAATGACCGATAATGCCAAATTCGAAACACAAAATAAGATAGCTATAAATAAAGCAAAAAGAGTCGCGGGACAAATACTAAGAACGTTCAAAAGAAGGGACAGGACAGTAATGATTCCCCTGCTAAAAATATTGATTATACTAAAAACTTGAATACTGCTCAGTTTTGACGTCCCCATATAAAAAGGAAGAAACTAATAAACTAAAAGAAACTCAGATACATTTCACAGCAAAGTTTGATGGCTGCAAAGAGCTCAACTACTGGGAAAGACTACGTAAACTAAGTCTGTACTCCCTGGAAAGAAGAAGAGAGAGGTACACCATAATCTACATATGGAAAATTATCGAAAAACTGGTACCAAACCTCAAATTAAACCCAATTACCATTCAAACAAAACTGAAAAATAGGAAAGGCAGGATATAGTGTTCCCAAATTAAAGGCCCGACAAGGGACCTCAACACTGACGGAAAATAGCTTGGTTGTCAGGGGGCCAAGACTTTTTAACCAGCTTCCAAAGGACCTCAGAAACGTTACAGGGGTCAAATTTGAAGTCTTCAAGAGAAGACTAGATGCCTGGCTCAGGATGGTACCAGATGAGCCGGGTGTACCTGGCTATGTACAGTGCAGTGTGCAAGAAAGCAACTCGCTCCTCCACCAAGCCAGACCTATAGGTTGGGCCACCAGCTTGACCTTCGTGTGAAGAGAGACCAACGCACGAAACAGCAAAGAGGTTAACGAGGTTTTTATTATATATATATATATAGTCGTCCAAAAGTCCTGCCTCATGGGGGTATTGCTAGAATATACTCTATGTAGTATTAACTTAACTCCAGGTTTTTGTTGTTTACAGTGTCAAGGCCTTAAAATTTACAAATGGCAGAACAAGAACATATAACAGTGTACTGTACATTCCCAAAGAAAATGTAGAATTAGTTTTCCAACATGTTGAGGGTCTCATTCAGAGGATGGCGGCTGCAGAATTTCACAGAAGACACCCAGAAAACTCAACCTGAGCTGCGAACTGTCGGACGTCTCCTTAAAAAACTAAAAGAAACAGGAAGTGTAGAAATACAGAAAGAGAAGTGGTTGGCCGCGATCAAGCACAAGTGGAGAAATGCCAGAAAGTTTACCAGCATGACTAATAGCGAGTCCAAAACGTTCAAGTACGAAAGTTGCGCAAGAACGGAGTATTTCGTATCAAAGCGTTCTTAGAATACTTAAAAGGAACAAGTTCCATTCATACAAAGTCACCTTTGTGCAGGAACTGCACGGAGACGATTGCGACAGAAGACTCGAATTCTGCTAATGGCTTCAAACAACACTTGCCACAAAGTCTACCTTACCACTATCCATTTTTTTCAGTGATGAAGCTTCGTTCCACCTTAATGGACAAGTCAATAGACATAACAGTGTGTATTGGGCAGATGAAAAGCCACATCATGCAATTGAAGGACATTTCCAAATGAATCCTAAACTAAATTTCTGGTGCAATATTCATGATTTCAAAGTCATGGGACCAATATTCATCGATGGGAATGTGACTGGAAACGTTTATTTGACTCTGCTACAGGCCACAATCGATCCATACCTTGATAATTTAAGCTTGCTGAAACGAATGAACTTCTGCTTCCAGCATCATAGTGATCCACCACATTTCGATAAAATGTTCGGAATTGGTTGAACGAAAACATACCTCAATAGGTGGATAGGAAGAAGGGGTCCGATTGAATGGCCACCACGTTCCTCGGACTTGACTCCACCCGACTTCTTTTTGTGGGATTACCTCAAGAATACAGGATACGAAAATCGTCCAAGAACGCTTGAATAATTGAAAAACAAGATCAGCACTCTATGCAACAAAATTACTGCAGACACTAGTAGTATGCCCGCAAAATGGTAGAGTGCATATGCAATTGCAATGTTGATCAAATGAGTGCCAGTGCCACCCCCCCTTGTTGCAAGACTCCCTCCTCCAATGCCACCCCAAAGGGGGGGCTCCACCAGCGAGCGGGGGAGTTCACCTAACCTCTTTGGGGGAGAAGCTGGGACGGCTTCACCCCCCCAAAGGGACATACCTAACCTAAGAGAGAGAGGAGGAGAGAGAGGAAGAGACTATCCAGCTTCTGCGAGAGGCAGAAGCTCAATGAGGGCTCAAGGCAGCAACACCTGACTTAGAACTCGAAATCCGCCAGTTGGCTTAATCAGCCAGTTGACAGTTGGCCTTAAAAGGTATAAATGGCCTGTATATATTAATAACCTTCGAACGAATTAAAAGCGCACACAAACTCACATACACTCCCCGACTATACGCCCATAAAGCCACTATTATCATACACATACACACACACACACACACACATATATATATATATATATATATATATATACATATATATATATATACAGGGTGTCCGAGAATTATCTGTACAATATTTGGCTGTTATTAAAAGTCAACCATGAAGTGTAGAAATTCCGGTGTTGTCCCATTTTACAGAGAATCTCATTAAGTTTTTTCTGATACCACGTTTTGACAAGTTTTTTAGAAATGTACGCGGGTGACAGACATTGATGATTTAAAAGCAAGAATCACAGCTGCTATTGAGCGAATTGATGTGGATATGCTGCAGCGTACATGGCAACATTTGGAGTATCGATTGGATGTTTTGCGAATCACTAATGGTGCACATATCGAATGTTTGTAACAACGTTACTTTAATAAAAGAAACTTTTGAAAATACAGATTCTAAATAATCTTGTTTAAGAATTTTACGTGTGTTATCAAGAATTTTATTAAAAGATGAAATTGTACAGATAATGTTCGGACACACTGGAATTTCTTAAAAACTTGTCAAAACTTGGTATCAGAAAAAACTTAATGAGATTCTCTGTAAAATGGGACAACACTGGAGTTTCTACACTTCATGGTTGACTTTTAATAACAGCCAAAAATTGTACAGATAATTCTCGGACACCCTGTATATATATATATATATATATATATATATATATATATATATATATATATATAAACTGATGCCTGGAAATCCCCAATAGCAAAATATATACGAGCACAACCACCACACAAAAAAAAACCATCACCACCAATCGTCTAAGTATAGACTTTAGGAGTTCATCCCATCAACAGCACATGGTGAGATGAGGGCTACAACCAAGCGTCGAAACTTAAACGATTGGTGGTGAAGCAGTATTATACAACCACCACCACCGCTTTATTTACCAGATCCTGATAGACCGACAAGGTCTCTAAATATGACCCAATAGACAGAGCTATTAAACAAACAAATACGTTTATGGGGCCAAGGGGTAGACCGACAAGGCCTCAAAAAAGGCAACGCCAATAGTTTTCTATTGAGCTTCTCGTGGTGGAACACCACGAGGCCAATTTGACATTTGGTAAGCGATCTTTTAAACAAAAATCGAATACGATAAACTAAGTTTAATACAAAAAACAAATTTTCATCATAATACACAATTTTATCCTTAAACTATAATATAAAAAGCATTAATATGATATTTAAAACAAAATAGAAATTAAATTAAGGGTAGCGTATTAATTTTTCCTCTTTTATCCAATTATTGTGTTTCAATATAAATTTATCTTTAAGACACCAATATATCTTTAAACCTTATTATAAAAAATATTAATATAACTTTATAACAAAAATAGATTCTATTTTGGGGTAACTTATATAGTGGGCCTAAACTTTTAGCCGGAGG
>JAJOZX010013153.1:0-80000 GCA_023014485.1 Bathynomus jamesi
AATTATCATTCACAGATATGACGCAGTGCCATAATTCTTGAAGACATTAAATGGCATCATTGGAGGAATGCATCGCCTTCTATCACATTCGGGAAATTGAGCGACATTGCTGAAAACGTCTCTTTAAGAACATATATTTACGCATAGTAATGGGTATTTACGTAAATAAATAAATATATACACAGTATATACTGTATGTATATATATATATATATATATATATATATACTGTGTGTGTGTGTGTGATGAAAGCTCTGTGTATATCCTTACGTGTAGACGTTAATAAGAGGTGGGTATTCATATACTAAGTATTGTTTATCCGAAGTGATGTCCTTACATATCGATATTAGAGGTGCTCTTTAGTGTACGTGGCATGCAGGAGGATCGTATCCCTATATACGTGTATACGTACTTAAAGGACGTACGTACACTATGACACACAGGGAAGATAATGAGTTACGACGCGCGTCGTAAAAGTCAACTCTTTTGTGACGCTAAAATATTTCCTTTGGTTAAGATGAGAAGAGCGCTTTGGCTTTCTACAATGCATTTTATAGTCAAAATGGAACGCGATTAAATTTTTACCAGGATAGATAGACAGATAGATAGATAGACAAACAGATAGATAGATAGATAGATAGGCGGGTTAGTTTTGTATGTGGATTTAAAATCAAGAAGTCAATAAATCAAGTCGTTCCAATAAAGGAGTGATAAACACGGTCTGTTTTTCTTAATCTTTTTGTATGTGAAAACCAATTTGGGGCGATTATTTGTTCAAACGTTGAAATGAGAGGTTGTGATTTACATTACGATTCTTTTTACGAAAAAAAATACTTAAAAATAAAGCATTGTGGATGAATAAATACACTTTAGTTAAGTTAGGACTTAGGTGTTTAATCAATGCAATTAGGAAAATTGTATTTACAATATAGCATCCCAAATACGGACTTTGTAGGGCGATTCAAGGGTGCTTCGACCCCTTGTTATAATAACTACTTTAATTAACAAGGGTGTCATTGTACAAGTACACACCACACACGCGCATTATATAAAGGGATAATTATATATAATATAATTAAACTGTGTCAATGGTCAAAGTAAAATATTTGGTGATTGGAATCCTTATCTCGTACCAGTCGATGATCCCAAATCATTTAAAATGTTTGCAAATGTTAAAAACATGTTATACCATCGAAAAAAATGTTGCTGACCTGCATCATATTTAGTTCAATTTTAACGAATGTATATCAATGATTCATATATCAAAAGATAAGTTATCTTCCATTATAAAAATTTAGAAATGTTCGAGGAGAGAATGTCAGAAGGGGGCAGATCCCCCTTCTTGGTGAGTGTCTATTTTTATAATTGGTTTTGAGCGAATGTAAGATGTGGTTTATAGGTTTAGACAAGTCAATTTGATTGAAGTTTCTCAAGTAAAATAAAAAATTGAACCCCCCCCCCCCTCCAAAGTAAATTCTTCTGGGAGACGTGTGCGGTGTGTGTGTGTTCTTGAATTAAGTTAGGTTACGTTACGTTATGTCGGTTAGATTCGTTTAATTAAATGTCACCATCCACAACTGAAAATGTGAAAATGTCGTGGTTTAATAAGATAGTTAAAAACCACACACACACACACACACACACATATATATATATATATATATACATATATATACACACGTGTGTGTGTGTGTGTGTGTGTGTGTGTGTGTGTATGTGCGTGCGTGTGTGTGTGTGTGTGTCTGTGTCTGTGCATTTGAATGTTAATTACATACTTTCCCAGACATCTTGTTTTGGATTAACGCCAATGAAATACGAAGAACAAGGAAATGAGTAGACCTCAATTTGTATGAAGAGCTTTTGTGAAATAAAACCATTGAATATTTCTAGAAATAAATATGAAATTCTCTCAACTGAGAACAGTTCAATGCTTCTTTTATTTACGTTAAAAAATTTATTAAATTTTTTGTAAAAAATTCATTAATTAAACGTGAATAAAACGTACGTATAAATCGTACAAAGAGAGAGAGAGAGAGAGAGAGAGAGAGAGAGAGAGAGAGAGAGAGGAGAGAGAGAGTTACAATGAGTTACAAAGACAAGAGGAAGCCTCAAGGACCTTTCGGTCCACTCGGGGAGGTTCCTGTTAGTGAACTATTCATTTATTAACTATTCTAGTAGTAGGGAACTGGATATAAAAGCATAAGGTTCTCTCCCCACCCTACGCTCCCTCCCCGCCAGAGGCGGGTACGGAAAAAGGTTGAAAAACTACCTTGACCCTAGAAAAGTAGCCGAGGAAGTTTTACAGGAAAGAGGAGAATATATAAGCTAGCTCTACAATTACACACAGAGATCGTACACTAGATAGCATCTCTGTATAAACTAACCAATCATATACTTGTGCCGATCGCATATCAACCACTTGGTAATGTCACAAAAACTTCGAACATATGGAAACAAGAATTAAGAACAGAAATCAGATTCTCCACACCATGACCTTATCCGTCACGTGCAACCAGACAACAAAATAAAAAAAATGTGTCGGCAGAGAGAGAGAGAGAATTGTATGGCATAAACCATCACCACATACCACATACAGTATATATAAGGGCAACAGAAGAGTACTCTTTGCATGGCAATCATTCTTTAGAACACTTACCAAACCATCGCATGTTGACAGTGCCACTTTCGAATACGTATGATTGAAGACACGCCCCACGAAGTGACACCTTGGAAGAGTTCCGACGACTGACAATCGTGACGTCACGGTGCCAATTCTGGTTGTGCCATCATCCGATTCTGGACTGAATTTTGATCTTCGTTCAACAACTGCGTGAGGCGCTAAAAACAAATTATTCGGTTGAAGCTGGACCTGTGGAGAGAGAGAGGAAGTTACAAGGATAAAAGGAGCCATCAAAGACCTTGCAGTCTACTCGGGAAAAATGAGAGAGAGAGAGAGAGAGAATTAGAAAAACAAAAGAACTTTAAAAATATGAATGTATATATTTTTAATTTTAATTTTTACAAATTATGAAATTCATTTAGTGGACATATATATATATATATATATATATATATGGGCCATATACCTTTCCCTTCAACCTTTCAAATGTTCCGCGCGAAGTAGTGAGTTGGTTTCTTGTACTCTCCACCTCACATAGCCACGTACGCCCGGCTCATCGGGATTGTTCTGAGCCAGGCGTCTAATATTCTTTTGAAGATGTCCACTGCAACACCACTCGTGTTCCTTAGGTCTTTGGGCAGCTGATTAAACAGTTTTGGTCCTCTCACAACACAAAACTATTTTCTTTCAAGGTTAAGGATGTTCCCTGTCTAGCCTTTAATTTGGGGACACGACACAGTCTTCCTTTTCTACTTTCCACTGTTGTTTGGGGAGTTACAGGGTTCAGAGTAAGATTAGGGACTAGTTTCTCCATTATTTTCCAAGTATAAATAATGGTGTAGCTCTCTCTCCTCCTTCCCAGTTAATATAGGTTTAATTCGCGTAACCTTTCCCAGTAATTTAGTTCTTTGCACTCCTTGATCTTGACTGTGAAGCTTCTCTGAATCCCTTCTAGTTGTCTAATGTCTTCTTTTTTATATTATAGAAGTGCTTTGAGTTAACCTTTATCGCCTCTATAGCGTCGCCTTCTTCTTTTTCTGTATTCTTCTCAATTAGTTCCTGTATGACGCAATCGATATTTTGCAGTTTATCATTTAATATTTTTCTGATGTTGTTATCTTTACAGTTTCTTAATTTTGCAGTCATATATATATATATATATATATTTCAACTGCAAACAACACACAGTATAATTAACGTAAAGAACGACGCTTGTATAGAAGAACATTCCGCGCAAGATGAGGAGGGAGAACGAACAAATGAAAAAATGAGGTAACCACCCGGGAATCGAACCCGGGATCTTCCGATTGCCGGTCAGATATGATAACCACTACAGCATGGGCCTCACTCGATCAGAAGTCGTAATTCTCCTACATACGCGCAGAAACCAATGCCTATCTGAACTAATGGAACACTACAACAACATTATTGATGCACTTGAAAGTAATGAAAACTATGATGTACTATACACAGACTTTGCTAAAGCGTTCAACAAGTGTGACCATGGAATCATGATACATGAACTGAAATATATGGGAATAACAGGAAAAAATTAGGGAAATGGATATATAATTTCCTTAGTGAGCGGCGCCAAGTCGTTACAGTATAAGGAGTATCTTCAACAGAATCAGAGGTCCTCAGCTCATTACCACAAGGAACACTATTAGCTCCACTACTCTTCATAATCATGCTAACTGACATGGATGAGGACGTTACCAGAGACAGCACAGTAGCACCCTTTGCGGATGACACAAAGATCAGTAGAAAAATAAGAAACCCAGAAGATATAGGATCTCTACAAACCGACATAAACAGAATCTACAAGTGGACGGAAGACAATAATATGAAGTTTAAAACCGAGAAATTTCAGCTGTTACGGTACGGAAAAAGAGAAGATCTAAAATCCATGGGATATTATACCCCAAATGGACAGGAAATTCAGAGAAATTCTAGAGCAAAAGATTTAGGGGTTGCAATGACAGATGATGCGAAATTTGAAACACAAAATAAGATAGCAGTAAACAGAGCAAAGAGAATAACGGGGCAGATATTGAGAACCTTTAAATGAAGGGATAGGAATGTAATGATTCCTCTACTGCAAACCCTGATTATACCCAAATTGGAATACTGCTCGGTCCTAACATCTCCATATAAAAAAGAGACATTAGACAGCTGGAAGGGATCCAGAGAAGCTTCACAACCAAGATGAACGAGTGCAAAGAACTAAATTACTGGGAAAGGTTACGCGAACTAGACGTATATTCACTGGAAAGGAGAAGAGAGAGAGAGATACACCATTATTTACACTTGAAAAATAATGGAGAAACTAGTAGACTGTGTCGTATTCCCAAATTAAAGGCGAGACAGGGAACATCCTTAACCCTGAAAGAAAATAGTTTTGTTGTGAGAGGATCAAAACTGTTTAATCAGCTGCCCAAAGACCTAAGAAACACGAAGGGAGTTGCAGTGGACATCTTCAAAAGAAGATTAGACGTCTGGCTCAGAGCAATCCCCGATAAGCCGGGCGTACCTTGTTATGTGAGTGGAGAGCACAAGAAACCAACTCACTACTTCACCAGGCCAACTCGAGAGGAGCGGCGACAAGCTTAACCTTCGTGAAATGAGGAATGATCGCGCGGAACCTTTATAAGGTTGTAAGGTAAGGTATATATGGGCAACAAGCTTGACCTCCGTGAAATGAGGAATCATCGCACGGAACATTTGAAAGGTTGAAAGGTACTCACCATATGAGTTTCTCCATCAATTTGAAGCGAATAATGAACTTTGGTTTGGTTTTCTATTTCCTCATTTATTCCATTTCCTTGAGTTTCTCTCTTCCTTCTTCCTCTCTTCCCGACAACTTCGCTCACTTTGTTGTATTCGTGTGTATGGGTGAGATCGTGACTCAAGAAGCCGCCCGTCTCCGTGACTTTAATGGGCGTGATTATTTCGTAAGAGGAGAGTTGGGAGGCGTAATCCTCTGCAAAAATAAAGTCAGAGTTTTTATGCTGAATTCGACCTGTTATTTCAGTTTGGGTTTTGGGCATGCAGCGATTAGACAGAGGCGAGACGGGAATAAAATACTGTCTATTAGTTAATGAACAGACAGACAGACAGACAGACAAACAGACGAACAAAGCTAAACAAGCATTCAAACATTCATACAGCGGAAGGCAGAAAGAGATGAAAGAACTTAAAACAAAAAACACAAGAAAAGAAAGAGAGAGACAGAGAAAAGGAGAGACAGGTATGTAGAAGCGCAACAAACATAATAAGAGACATCAAACGGAGAAACAGAAATAGAAAAATAGAAATAAATAAAGAAATAAATGTCTTTTTGTCCGACTGAAATAAATCGATCTTTTTCTGACTAAAGAAATTATAAGTTGTCCAAATGAAAACACAATAATTAACATTAATTCGAACGTCAAAAAACGAGTCCAATTCAGGATTATGAAAGATCTTTGCTTCCACTTTTTCAAACTTAGTTTAACTTATGAGCTTTGAAAGGACGCTCTAAATATTTTAGCTTCTGTCATGCACATAAGTCACTTTTATTTAATTATAAAATATATATATATATAATATATATATATATATATATATATATATATATATATATATATATCCTTATTCTTCAAAGAAAACCTTTAAAAATGCTATATAAATTGATCATATTCTTTAAATACCTGGTTTTTTTTTATATAAATTCTTTAAACTTCAGACTCCCTTAGCAACGGAATTTTATTCTTCGTTTTACTCTCTCTCTCTCTCTCTCTCTCTCTCTCTCTCTCTCTCTCTATATATATATATATATATATATTATATATTATATATATATATATATATATATGCTCAGGTATTTCATTTCCTCATTGCTACGGGAGTCCCATTATTCAATTCCCCGTGTGAAGTACTATTACTTTCGAAGACATCTTTAACTGCTAGATGCACGAGCATACGTAGACCGAATATGAAAGTGTATTAAAAGGCATTTAAAACAACTTTTTGACCCATTTGCAACGATCAATCTTCTTCGCAATCAGCGAACAACGACTCAGATGCACCTCATGAATCTCTTTGCATTTTTTCTCGCCCTTTGGCGTTTTAATTCCCTTTCCACACAACCCATTTTCACATTCTGTCTCACCTCCTCCTCCTCCTCCTCCTCCTCCTCTTTAAGCCTCAAAACCTTAACTATATTTACATTTTTTCTCATACAACAATATCTTTCCATTCACACACTCCATTTATCCGAGTGTGTTCAACTTCCCTTCCTTATTTCCCAAACGATATAATTTCTAATAATTCCCCTCAAACATCCAACACATTCCCTCCCCCACACCCAATACATATATATACACGCACGCCCTATATAGAATCTAGTTCTTTTTAACATTCTGCCTGTCTTCTAATCCTTCTTCTTTATCTGCTTCCTCGTAAATTCTTTGTTGCCGGCATATCAACACATACCATCCAATCCACACGTCATTTTTTATAAGAATAAAGATTTGAAAGCGTAACTTTTATAAATTTAATTCTGTTACCATGAAATAAAAGTTTTACATTTTTTACCTTTTATAAGATAAAACCGTCAAAGTTTTCTGAAATTGAATTTAATAAAGCTAAAATTGAAAGATTATATATATATATATATATATATAAAATTTATATATATATATATATTGTGTAGTGGTTAAGACGCTGGGAGCTAGCTGGTGGTCGGGAGGTCGTGAGCTGGAATCTCGGCGACAACTTTGTAATTTCAGACTTCCTTGGTGGGCCGTGGCTCTAATTTTACTGTTAAGTTGTAGGTCTAAGGTAGGTTAAAGTTCCCGTTTATAACAATTATAAACAGGTATAAGAGAGACAATGAACTTTTCTTATAATTTTTAATATGGTTGACGTTTCGGATTTTGCCAATTCCATCCTCAGAAATATTTTTTTTTTTTTTGGCAGGAAAAAAAATTATATTTAAAGCCTCAAAATAAATTTCGATTATTAAAAATATTGAAAATATCAAAGAAAACTAAGATTTTATTATTATTATTATTATTATTATTATTATTATTTAATGTACACATATTCAGTTGACTAAAATTAAATTATAAAAAGATCAAAAACAAATAAAAATTAAATTATTAAAAGATAAAAACAAATAAAAATTAAATTATAAAAAGATAAAAACAAATAAAAATAAAAATTAAAATATTATAATTCTAAAATATTAAAATTATGAACATGAAGTATTTATCTTTAAAAATAAACTATATCTATAAGAGAAGTTTGGTCATATTTAAGGTTTGATTTCAACTTGTAAATGAACAAATATTTCCTGAGTCTTAATTTCAAAACTTCAGAATTTAACTGAGAGATGGTATGGTTACGGATGTGAGCATTCTCACGTATGCAAGAATTACGTCGTCTGCTAATTCGTTGGTTTGTTCTAACCGATTTTCCTGTGTTCAAAATTAAGTGATTTTAACTGTCTCTTTGTCCTACCGATATACGACCCCATACAATAGTCACACTTGTATTAGTATACAATTTAAGGAACGGAGAATTGTAGGGATATTGTCTTTGTATTTCAATAAAGAATGAACTGTTCTCATCGGCTTTAATACGACTGTCAACATTATCTGTGGGTAGAATTCTTTGCATAATTTTATAACCATATTTGAGTGTTGTAACTTAAATTCCACGTATATTCGTATGTTAAAGTCAAATATAAAGCTTCTTTGGGAACTGTAGTAACACTTATGGCTTTAGGATCACTGAGTTTGTTCAAAGTTCTCTCCAATAGTGATATCTATTAAATTAGATGAACAATTATTTGTCAGCAATAGATTTCTGATAAACTGTAATTGCGTATGTAGCTTTAAATAACTTTAACAAATACTGTAAGCTAAGCTCCATTAGATCACAATTATTTATGTCATTGTAAATTGTAAGACCAATGTATGTATTTTATTATTAATAAAGGTTATCCAATTCAATTCAATAAAGTAGATATAAGATTTCTTTTGGAAGTTTAAGGAATAAATTATAAAAAAATTACGACAAGACCAGTGAATGTTGGTTTTCTATAGACAGATGATTTGAAATAAGGAATTCATTTTTTATTGTTACAATATCCAAAAAGGACAATGAATTATTTGATTAAATTTCCCCAGTGAATTCTATGATATATTGCTGTGCTTTGAGTTCAGATAATTCAAGAACAATGAGACATGATCAAATTATTCAAAAAGAAGAAAGGTGAAATCGATGTACTGTCTATATAATATTGGTTTGAAGTCAGCAGGGCAGTCATTCAACCACTGTACCACATAATGGCACAAAAATCCCTGAGGATGGAATTAGCAACTTCTGAAACGTCGGCCATATTAAAAATTATAAGAAATGTTTATTTTCTCTCTGCTATTCCTGTTTATAACAAGCATACGCTTTCCAAGCAGTAAATCTGTGTGTGTATATATATGTATAAAATTTAAGATTAATAAACTTTAATTTGAGATAAACGAGATACGAATGGCTAAAGATTTGACATATTATTAGAGTTTAATGAGACAAAATAGAAAGTTTAGAAAACAATCTTAGACCAAATACGACGAATGAATAATTGCAATGATTTCGGAGACAAGAACAAAGGAGACCTCGATTCAAGTCAATATTGAGCAAAGAAAAAAAAGGCAACTTCCTCAAAGGAGGTCTTAATAAGCTCATTTCGGTGGATTTGATAAGGGCGAAAAAAAGGTCTTTGCCTCGTCTCTACGACGATGCGGAGGATTTGGAAGGACTTCCCCGGGAGAAATTGTCCATTTTGCCCTTTATGAGGAGAGCTTAACGACATACTTTAGAATTAGTGATAGTGAAACTTCACAGGGTAGAGAAGGAGATTGGAAATCCGAGAGGGATTAAGGTGTAAAAATAAATCCCTTTGAGTGAGTAAATGGGTGTACGACAGAGAGAGAGAGAGAGAGAGAGAGAGAGAGAGAGAGAGAGAGAGAGAGAGAGAGAGAGATAGAGAGAACCTTTTCACTCTTCTAAACCATTTGAACGTCAGTATACATTACATGTTCACTAAATAATTGAAAAAAAAAAACTTTTAGCGAACACTTGAAATACCCCCCCCCCCCCACACACACACACATTATACAACAATGAATCAACACATTTATGTTGACATTTTAAAGGGTTTAATCGAATGTAAATCAACAAAATGTCGAGTGATCTTCCTAAAATGTCCTTAATAATAATAATTAAAAAAAATAAATAAATAATAATAATAATTATAATAATAATAATAATAATAATAACCTTCTGAACAGTTTAATATGAAACAGTTTGATTGTTTTTGTTTACAGAAAAGCTTTTATTTCTGTAACATTCCCAGTAATGGTGAAAGAACAAACACATTTCTGTAACCATTCCCAGTAATGGTAAAAGAACAAACACATTTCTGTAATAATATTTGATATTAAAGCCTCACGTTAAACCAGTGTGTAAATTACTCCTTTATCATTAAAATGAACGGAACTTCACGTCGTGTCTACGTTGCAACGCTGTTTACATTAGTGGGGTTGAGCTATGATAGGTTTGATCAGTAGTTGGATGGGTGACAGTCATCTTCGTTCAGATGATGTAGCGACCCGTGATTCGGACCCCACGTAAAGCTGTAGGTCCGCTCCATCACGTGACCTTTGTTGTTACGAAGCAGATCAAACAACCTCAAATATTACTGTCATTATAACATGAATATTATCAACGTTTTTAGCATTTATTTCGAAAGGTAACTTCTTATCCGTTATTTTAAACGTTAATATTAACGTTATTTAAACGTTAATATTAACTTTATTTTAAATGTTAATATTAAGGTTATTTTAAACGTTAATATTAACATTTTTTAAACGTTATTTAAATGTTGATATCAACATTATTTAAACGTTAATATTAACATTATTTAAACACGTTTTTAAGCGTTAATATTAACATTATTTAAACGCGTTTTTAAACGTTAATATTAACGTTATTTAAACAGGTTTTTAAACGTTAATATTAACGTTATTTAAACGTTAATCAAACTTTAATATTAACTTTATTTTAAACGTTAATATTAACGTTATTTAAACAGGTTTTTAAACGTTAATATTAACGTTATTTAAACGTTAATCAAACTTTAATATTAACTTTATTTTAAACGTTAATATTAACGTTATTTAAACACGTTTTTAAACGTTAATATTAACATTATTTAAACACATTTTTAAGCGTTAATATTAACATTATTTAAACGCGTTTTTAAACGTTAATATTAACGTTATTTAAACGTTAATCAAACTTTAATATTAACTTTATTTTAAACGTTAATATTAACGTCCAACGTAACGTTTGGGATTCGAAACACTTCTTTTTTTTCCAGAAATCCTAATCCTAATATGGGAGGCATGTTTTAACTTCTCTTTTATAATGAAAGTATTTGAGAATAATTGTAGCCGTAGGATGAAGGTGTGGCTCAGTGCATCGACATTTTCGTAACAAATGACACTTATTGCCCTACATAAGAACTTGGTTTCCAGACCAAATTCCTTTCATTCATTTATTCACAGTATCGAAAATACATGTTGCTTCGGAAAAAAGTTCGCCTAGAAAACAAAAATGTCTAAAAAGCATAAAAAATTAATTATTAGTAATGACTGGGTTTTGTTTTTAAAGTTTTATTATTGTCACCAAAAAACAGTCAAACATTCAAATAAAATCACTTTATTACCAATTAATAATTTTTCACCCTTTTAGAAATTTCATGTTTCTCGGTGAACTTTTTTCCGCAGTTGTACAAGATACTATAGCAAAGTACCAAAATTTTTGAGAAATTTCTCTCTCTCTCTCTCTCTCTCTCTCTCTCTCTCTCTCTCTCTATATATATATATATATATATATATATATATATATATATATATATATATATATATATCAACGTAAAGAACGACGCTTGTATAGGAGAACATTCCGCGCAAGATGAGGAGGGAGAACGAACAAATGAAAAAATGAGGTTAATTATACTGCGTGTTCTTTGCAGTTGAAATGTGTATATATATATATATATATATGTGTGTGTGTGTGTGTGTGTGATGCAAACCCACATTCATTTCATGTATTTAATTGTATTTAATTGTGTGTGTGTACACGTTCACAGTGACTTTTGAGATACCCTATCATACATTCATAAGATTAAGCAAAGTAACTAACCACATATACTGTAAGTAAAGTATCCCATACCTAAAGTAAACATACGGAAAATAACGAAATGTTTGAATATTTGCATATTGTCCGTAATTATCTTCAAAATACTTTGATAAGAGCTAAAACACCCCTCTCCTATTTCAGAATAATCATTGGGATTTATTAAAAAAAAAAGTTTTTTCAACTCCCAGACGTTCCGTTATACGTTAATATTAACGTCTAAATTAACGGATGACACAAAAAATAGGAGCCGTTAACAATGGTCAATGGTGTGAAGTAATGAAATAATATGTCATGTGGACGTTTATTTAGTTACTAAATATGTGGCAAATGCGTGAAGTGAATTTCAGTTAAAATGAGTAAAATGAGTGTCCAGTAGCTTCTATACATATATATACACACTGTATATTAAAATCCGACGCACGCAGTGTGTGAATAAAAATATTTAAGGTTACTTTAAATATAAACTCTCACTTAATGCATTCTTTTGCCGAAATATTTAATGCCTAATATATGTATTTATCTTCCCACTTATTTACTAAAAAACATGTCAATAACAAAATGTTTACCTTTCCTTATTAACTAATGAAAGAAAAAATACCCATAAAAATTATTCTACATGCCCTTCTATCTCTCTCTCTCTCTCTCTCGAGAGAGAGAGAGAGAGAGAGAGAGAGAGAGCTGCAGGGTACATCTCTGTAGCCCGCCACTTAAGCGAGGAAAGAAATAACGCAAGAGTTGTATCATATTTTGAGGGTGGATTAAATGGCCGAAGCGCTGACTCACTCCCACCTGCATTCGATCCCTATTAGGGCTCTCTATGGATAGCGCTTCCTAATTACCAGAATAGACTCCCTCCATACAACGTTCGCCATCAAATCTTTCATCAAACTCATTCTGACTTTATTCTATTTTTAAATCCTGATGAGCAAAGAGTGAACAGTGAACAAGAAAGATCTTCTATGTATAAAATACGTTCGGTTGGTTGGAATCGTTTGTGTGTGTGTGTGTGTGTGTGTTGTGTGTGTGTGTGTGAGAGAGAGAGAGAGAGAGAAGGACGCTTCTCAGAGGAAGAATATTGAAGAAGTAGGAAGGCGAAACGAAGAGGTGTTAATTTAATACATTTTTCACTCCATCCCTCTCTTGTTTTTCATCTTTTGCTTTGCTGACTTTGAACGATGCGTTGAATTAAGAAGGATAACCGTTACTGCAATGAAATAGCATTTAATTTGACACACACCAAATTTGTCGGCCATACATACATTCATGTTAGAAAGGCTCACATAAGCTCGCTTAAATGCACGTATATGCATCAACAGTGAAAATTAAAAGCACAAAGTAAATATTTGTCTTTCTATCTACCTAACTATCTGTTAGTTAGACAGATAGAGAGACAGATAAACCGATAGATAAACAGACAGAATCGCAGATAGCTAGATAAACAGGCAAAAATACAGACAGTAGATAGACAAAGCGCGGATAAATAGATAGAGAGATAGATAGATAGAAACGCAGATAGCTAAATAAAAAGATAGACACGCAGATAGCTAGCTGAACTACAGAAATGCAGAAAGTTAGATAGGCAAACAGGCAAATACATAAAGAGATGGACAAACAAATAAGTACATAGAGAGACAGATGGGTGGCTGAGGAGACAGAAAAGCAGATAGCTAGATAGACATATAGAAACACAGATAGCTGACAGACAGGACAAGGAGCTACTGTACATACATAGATAGGTAGAGTGATAGATAGACAGATAGGTAAATAAGATATATGGTGCATAATGGAAGCTGGACAGCGAGATAAGAAGCCTGGTCGGAACCATGATTTTTGCGGGATTTATTTTACCCTTGGAGCATGTCAAGGTCGTAATATTTGTCTCAGCCGAAGGATTAACTCGGTCTCATTGCGACCATTTCGTTTTCAATGCCTTCGTTTGCCTTTTGTAAAGGTAAAAGGATATACGCGCGAGGCAGGCGGCGTATAGTCGAGCCAGCGGCCAGTTGGGAACATGCATGGAAGGAACATTAAAATATTGGATGGTTATTTTACACTACATTTTACTTGTAGAAACATTGTGTGTGTGTGTGTGTGTGTGTGTGTGTGTGTGTGTGTGTGTATTGTATATATATATGAGGTATTTCAACAGTTCTGAATCGAATCATAGGAAATATTTTTTGGTTTCACACTCACACACACACACACACACACACACACACACACACACACACACACATATATATATATATATATATAATATATATCACACACACCTTAGGTTAGCTTCCGCCCAAATTGTTCATTCTGACGAAGGTCAAACTTTTCACTCTACCTTACACCTACAGTTTAACGTGGAATCCGAACCACGTCCCACCAGCAGCCCAGCGTCTTAACCACTAGGCCACCCAGGGTACCCATTTATCTACCAACCACTTTCTTTATTGTGTGAAAGGATGAACAGCTGGGTTTTGGTGCGCGCCGGCTACCGTCGCCGGGTCTCGATCCCGGGGCCGATGGATTCGTAGACAGCGACGCTAACCATTACACCACCGGAGGCGCATATATATATATATATAATATAAGAAAAATATTCCTATGATTCAGGATTTTTTATCTCTCTCTCTCTCTCTCTCTCTCTCTCTCTCTCTCTCTCTCTCTCTATATATATATATATATATATATATATATATATATATATATATATATGCACTAAAATCACAAAATAACACTTGATCTTATTAATAAGCAAACAACCACAGGGAAAAGGAAACACAAAGTCCGAGCGCTTTCGTGATATATTCACATTATCAAGGAGGAACAGAAAATAGACAGAGATTACAAAGTAAATGAGTTAAATAGACAAGCAAAAAAATTCACAATCGGCACCTCAAATTAAAGCCTTAAAGCCCTCTAAAGATTTTTTCAATTGATAACATAATCTGTAGGCTGCTGAATTACTAAATATAAAAGTATATAGATGAAATTAGACAAAAAAACCAATACAGAGAACAAAAATTATTATAATGGTTATTAACACTAATATTTAATTAAAGCAGGCAATTAATTGGCAAGAATTTAATGAAAAACAAATAGATAACGTAGATAACAAATAGATAACATAATCTGTAAGCTGCTAAATTACTAAATATAAAAGGACTATATAGATGAAATTAGACAAAACACCAGTACAGAAACAAAAATTATTATAATGTTATTAACACTAATATTATATTAAAGCAGGAAATTAAATGGCCAGAAATTAATGAAAACAAAGGGAATGGTGCCATTGAAAAAATCTTTAGAGGGCTTTAAGGCCTTTAATTTGAGGTGCCGATTGTGAATGTTTTGCTTGTCTATTTAACTCATTTACTTTAATCTCTTTCTATTTCTGTTCCTCCTTGATAATGTGAATATATCACGAAAGCGCTCGGACTTTGTGTTTCCTTTTCCTGTGGTTGTTTGCTTATATATATATATATATATATAATATATATATATATATATATTATATATAGCCAAACAGCCAACAGATAACACCAAAACGCCAAAACACATAACACCAAATCCACAAGGCAGGGATCTTGGAGTAATAATGTCGTCGGATGCAGAATTCAGAGAACACTAAAACATCAAAATTACAAGGGCTAGAAAAATAATGGGAATCATCTGGAGGAGCTTCCGCATCAGAAAAGCAAACATCATGCTCAAATTATGGAAGAGTCTAGTCCTACCAATAATTAAGTATTGCTCAGTACTCACAAGCCCATACAGAAAACGAGACATTGTGAACATTGAAGCAATACAAAGGACGTTTACGTCTAATAAGATAGAGGAAACGGAAGGTGAAGACTACTGGTCTCGACTACAATCACTGAAACTACTCTCTCGAAAGAAAGCGCGAGCGGTACACAATAATATACATATGGAAAATACTTGAGGGCTTTGTCCTAACCTTAGAAATGAAATAGAAACAAACAGATTTTGTACGGTCCCAGCTGCGGTGGGACAAGGGACCATGAAAACGAGGATGGAAAATACCCTCAGAATATGAGGTCCAAAGCTTTTCAATGTCCTACCAAAAGAAGTGAGAATCCCAGCACACCGCCCTGAATAACTTCAAGAACTAGCTGGACAGATTCCTGTGCAAAGTCCCTGACCAGCCATGCGTGGCTGGCTACGAGGGCAGGAGGAGTTCAAACAACAATTCCCTCCTTCACCAAATCCCGCAAATGAGGCGGGATGCTGCAGAGGGGTCGACCGCAGGTCGATCCTGAACAGTCGTTCAAACTCCCCTAAAGTATATATATACACATATACAGTATATACACACACACACACACACACATATATATATATATATATATATATGGGCTCGTCGTGGCCAATGTCGTAACACCACTTCCCGGAGATCAGCGAAGTTAAGCGACATGGGTCTGGGTAGTAGTTGGATGGGAGACCGTCCTCTGCGCTCAGATTATGTAGCGGACCCGTGGTTCGGATCCCACGTAAAGCTGTAGGTCCCCTCCGTCATATGACCTTAGATGTTGCGAAGTAGGTTAAACAACTTAATTAAAAAAAATGTGTGTGTGTGTGTATATATATATATATGTGTGTGTGGAAACATATTCGAGTCAGCTCTAGAATGAAAGCAAAGTTATGCATCATTTTAGAAAGGAAACATCGAAACGTTATTCCCCACTAGTTTATGCAGCTGCGTGTGTAAAACGTTTCCCCGAATGAAAGCGAAATTATTATAATTATCCGTATAATAATTGCTTCAATTTTATAAAAGAGGAAATTCTTTTGGTTTCGTTGAAGGGGGAAAAAAAAAAGAAAAAAAATATAATTCATTCGTTCAGTTAACGCGGGGGGCAGAATTGCCATATTATTCGCCCAATATATTTCCAAAATTACTGTAGCTTTTTTTTTTTTTTCTTTTTTCCTTTTCTTGTTTTTCTTTTTCTTCTCATTCTTTCAAAAAAACTGAAGTGAATAATTTGCATAACACAATGAAATTTTATATTTCCTATATGTGATTTTTTTTTTTTTTTGTTGTTGTTATTACACACGGTAAATCATTTATATTATCGGCGTAAAAGGACACTCCGCAGTGACGCTATAATAGCGCCGCCGCATTTATGCGGAAATCTTTTATGAATATAAAAGATGATTGCGTATATTTCACACTTGACTAGAGACGGTGTCCTTGCAAAAATAGAGACTACGGAATAATGATTAATAATCTTTACGTTTTTAATCAATTTTTTTACTTCTCTAAATATTTGCGCAAATATGTATTATGCGTGCGTGCATATAGAGTAGCCTGCCGGAATACAATGAGCACCACTGTACCACCGTGAGTGAAGATAATGCGTGTGGCCAATGTAAGCAGATACGTATGAATGTGTGAATGTGAATGTATTTTTAAGTGCAATAACCGCATTAATATGTTCTTCGAAGGCGAGGGCGTCGAACGGGGCATAGTCAAATAGCGTTAATATTGTCCTCGCTTGAACGAATCGGGTACAGGATGGCGTGATCGGCAGGAGCGCTAGCTCTGAAACTCACGCGACCCGAGTTCGACACCCACTGGATTGTTAGTGCTAACTTTAATGCCTTTTCTCTTTCCAGCACTTGGAACTATTTTTATGATATTATATATATATATATATATATATATACACACGGAAAGAATATAGGAAGAATGGTTATTTGTGAGGGAACAGTATTCGTCTTGGTACAGATACAATGTGGGGCATTATGTCTCTCCGTTGTCTGTAGGTTCATCACGCTTCATGGACACCATAAATTATGTATAATCATCTCTTTCAACACCTATGAATGATTTGCCTTCAAACATTGCACCTCCGTCGTAGATATAATGGAGATGTGCGTGGGATATCGTATGGCGGTGCTATGACCAAAAACTGATCATTGGAAAGGGAAGGTAGGCAAGCGTATACAATATAAATGTACCGAGAAGATAGTTCTCCTACAGCCGTATCATTGCATTGTTAAAATTTCGCATGCAGTTGACGATCAAGGTACTGCATGCCAAAAGAGTTTTGTATGGTTCATGTCAGGGGGGATGTAGGGGATCAGAAAACCTACGGTCTTCTTTGTCTCCCCCACTGAGTGATAGTTTTGATGGTGTGACATGTGGCACGATCCTCTTACGATATATTCGTGTTTAATCGCAAAATACTCTGCTAAAGCAATAAGAGATGATTCTCAAAAATGGATATGTACTTAGCGGAATTTAAACGTCACTCATATATATATATATATATATATATATATATATACACACCTCTCAACCTTTAAAATGTTCCGTGCGTTGATTCCTCATTTACGAAGGTCAAGCTCGTCGCCCTTCCCCTCGAGTTGGCCTGGTGAAGTGGAGAGTTGTTTCTTGTACTCTCCACCTCACGCCTGGAGCCAGGCGTTTAATCTTCTTTTGAAGATGTCTACCGCAACACCACTCGTGGTCCTTAGTTCCTTGGGCAGCTGGTTAAACAGTCTTGGTCCTCTCACAACGAAACTATTTTCCTTCAGGGTTGAGGATGTCCCCTGTCTAGCCTTTAATTTGGGAACACGACACAGTCTTCCTTTTCTACTTTCCACTGTTGTTTGTGGGGGTTATAGGGTTCAGAGTAAAATTAGGGGCTAGTTTCTCCATTATTTTCCAAGTGCAAATAATGGTGTATCTCTGGTGTGTGTGTGTGTATATAACTATATATATATATATATATATAATATATATATATATATATAATATATATATATATATATATGAAAATTATTTCACGAAAGTAACACGTGAAAAATATTTATGATGAATAAAACCACGAAGGAAAGGAAACACAAAATGGTGCTCAAGCGCTTTCGTCTAATGACATCCTCAGGAACACTGAAGCACATAAAAGGGTAACAGCCTATATATAGGTTACAGAAAGAAAAAAGAAAAATAAATAACACATACATACATACACACACACACATATACATACATACATATCTATATATACATACATATATATATATATATATAATATATATATATATATATATATATATATATATATATATATATATATATATAATATTTAGGAGAAATCCAATGACAAGGAGAAATGTAAATGCCATGAAAAGTCTTCTTTAATGCGCAACGTTTCGAGCAAATACGCTCATCTTCAGGCTGTATGATAACAATGTGAAATTAAAATCAATAATTGAATGAAAAACAAGACAAAGAAAATTTCTATAACCTATATCATAAAGGCAAACTTTAAAAGACTGAAAAAAGAGGGTTAAATTCTAAGTTATACAGATTTACATTTAAAATTAAGAAGCTATTTTAAATACATATAGTAAATGTGAAATTAATACACTGGAAAAATAACAATAGTACATGGAATAATGAAACTAACTAACCTTTCACTGCAATTTCGAGGCTAGACTGATTTAAGCAAAGGCAAAACGAGAAAACATAAGATAGATAAGATAAGATAAGATAAGATAAGATAAGATGGTGAGGGCGATTGGGGAAGGGGGGATTATAAGGAATTGGGGAAGGAGGAGGGATTATAATAAGTTTAAAGGGACAGCTGATGAGTCAACATTTAGCGTAGGGGTCAAAGTTTTAATGTAAAGCGATTCCAAAATTCTGAGTGAGTTGGGACAAGTATTACAACCAAGAATTTTAAAATTGTCTAAAGTGACATCAGTTTTACATTTTATACTGTGTTCCCGAATACTAGAAACTTCTTTAGTTTTTAAAATTTTACCTGTTCGGCCACTTATTCCCATATGCGAATAAAATCTAGCCCTGAGAGAGCGAACAGTGCTGCCAATGTAATCCCAAGGAGACACCTAGGGCAGGTAAATAAATATACAACACCGCTACGCAACGAGTCAGGGGTTCGATCCTTCGCTGAGAAAAAGCTACCTAAAGACGTTTTATTAATAAATATGATGCGGAAATCAGTATGATAAAAAAATTTCCTTAACAACTTTGTAAATTTAAGCTTAAATTCCTTATTCAAAGGACCCATTTCAGGTACCAAGAAATATTTTATATCCTTCGGCACTGTAATACAAGGAAGTTGAGGGCTATAAACATTATTTAAGAAGGATCTAATTAGTTTATCTACATATTGAACAGGAAAACTATTATTGGTAAAGTATGATCTTAGATTATTAAATTCATCATTAAGTAAGGTAAAACTAGAGGTCAAATTATATCCTCTGAACAGGAGAGTTTAATACAAGACATCTTATAGTTGAAATCAGTAAAACTAAAAAAATTCATGCCCAAACCAGTGAAAGTGGGTTTCCTGTAAACTGATGTAGTAATAGAATCACCGTTTTTTCGAAATTAAAAGATCTAAAAAGGGAAGGGAGCCATTTTTCTCAGTTTCCATTGTATACGTTATATTGGGGTGCAAAGAATTTAGGAAGTTAAAGAATTGTTGCGCTTGTACCGCATTATCAAAGACAGCTATCGAATCATCAACGAAGCGTCGATAGAAAATTGGCTTGAGATGAGTGGGAGATTGACTAAAAATTACACTTTCTAAATGAGTCATAAAAAAATCAGCTGCTAACGGTCCGACAGGTGATCCCATCCCTACACCATCAATTTGTTGGTAAACCTTATTGTTGAAAGTAAAATAGCATTGTTTGAAGACCAATTCTAAAAGTTCCTTAAAATGAGACAATGAAAAACCATGAAAAATATCAACCGAGCTAAAACCCTATCTAAAATAATGGCAATAGTTTCAGATACAGGTACATTTGTGAAAGCGACTTTACATCAAAACTGACAAAAAACTTTTTGAATCGAAACGTTGCGCATTAAAGAAGACTTTTCATGGCATTTACATTCTCCTTGTCATTGGATTTCTCCTAAATATTAAATTGAAGCTCTGTAGAAGCAACCCGCATGATAATATATATATATATATATATATATATATATATATATATATGCAATAAACAGAGAAGTCAAAATAAAAATTAAAAATTAAAAATTAAAGGATTAAATTATCAGTGAGGCGTACAGATTTGTAAGGAATAATATCGATTTTTAGCACAAGATCAAATGGATTATAAAAATACAAATTTATATTGGAAAACTGCCCGGGTTTTAACACTCTGCCTATGGTCAGTTTCGATATATAAAAATAAAATGCAAATTGAAAGTTAATAAAGTAGCAGACAAGTTTACCAAAGATTTAGTGTTCTACCCTTCTTATCTAAATCTGTTTGGAAGGAATTCAAAATAACAGGATCGAGTTGAAAAAGACCTTTGCTTATGTTGAAGTTATTTGAAAGTTGGATAATGGCAGACTCAAGAATATTTCTATTAACAATGTTGCTAGAATGGAATAAAACTGAAGCATTATTCCAATCAATACAGTGGGCTAACTCTGACAAATGGACAAAAAGGGCACTGGACAACTGTCCTGTTACTAACGGAATATTGATGCTGTTTTATACGTGTGTGCAAATCCTTTCCCGTCTGACCTATGTAAAAGGAATCACATTGTTACAACCAATTTTATAGATAATGCCTGAATTATTGGTAAAAAATAGCCCTACCAATAATTCAGGCATTATCTATAAAATTGGTTGTAAACAATGTGATTCCTTTTACATAGGTCAGACGGGAAAGGATTTGCACACACGTATAAAACAGCATCATATTCCGTTAGAACAGGACAGTTGTCCAGTGCCCTTTTTGTCCATTTGTCAGAGTTAGCCCACTGTATTGATTGGAATAATGCTTCAGTTTTATTCCATTCTAGAACATTGTTAATAGAATATTCTTGAGTCTGCCATTATCCAACTTTCAAATAACTTCAACATAAGCAAAGGTTTTTCAACTCGATCCTGTTATTTTGAATTCCTTCCAAACAGATTTAGATAAGAAGGGTAGAACACTAAATCTTTGGTAAACTTGTCTGCTACTTTATTAACTTTTAATTTGCATTTTATTTGTATATATATCGAAACCTGACCATAGGCAGAGTGTTAAAACCCGGGCAGTTTTCCAATATAAATTTGTATTTTTATAATCCATTTGATCTTGTGCTAAAAATCGATATTATTCCTTACAAATCTGTACGCCTCACTGATAATCCTTTAATTTTTAATTTTTAATTTTATTTTTACTTCTCTGTTTATTGCATATATATATATATATATATATATATATATATATATATATATATTAATATATATATGTATGTATATGTATATATAGATATGTATGTATATGTGTGTGTGTGTGTATGTATGTATGTATGTTATTTATTTTTCTTTTTTTTTTCTTTCTGTAACCTATATATAGGCTGTTACCCTTTTATGTACTTCAGTGTTCCTGAGGATGTCATTAGACGAAAGCGCTTGAGCACCATTTTGTGTTTCCTTTCCTTCGTGGTTTTATTCATTATATATATATATATAATATATTATATATATATATATATATATATATATATATATATATGGGATGATTTCACAATAAAACACGTGAAATGAATGAATGCTGCAAACCACAAGGAAAAAGAAAAAACGATTCCAAGGCCTTTCGTGTATTCAAAGCTACACCTCGTCAGGGAATGAAGATAAAAGGCGAGATGCCCATAAATATATACAACGTACAGGAAAAACAAAACAATTAGCACATACTTAACAAGGGTTAATGAGAGGCAAAATAAATTTTAACATGATATCGTCAATTTTATACGTCCCCGCACTGTTATTGAAATTGTTTTTAAAATGAATAAATGCACATTCTAGAATATTTCTTTCTATTATATCTGTTTTTAACAAGCGCTTTAGAACTATCCCACTTGATGCTATGGTTACATCTATACATATGGTTAATAAAGCATTGGAAGTATTAGCTGTTCTACAAGCATATTTATGCTGTTTTACCCTAATATCTAACGTTTTACCGGTTTAGCCTATATATACTGAGTTACATTGTGCCTACCTTACCATGTTAATTTTCAATACCTTCCAACTGTACTTAAAGCAATTGGCATTAATGTAATCTTGAAGTATAATAATACTGTTAAATCACGCCTAATAAAGAATAGCCCTGATAATGTTGTTGGTTGTGTGTATTCGATCGGATGTACACAATGTAACTCAGTATATATAGGCCAAACCGGTAAAACGTTAGATATTAGGGTAAAACAGCATAAATATGCTTGTAGAACAGCTAATAATTCCAATGCTTTATTTAACCATATGTATAGATGTAACCATAGCATCAAGTGGGATAGTTCTAAAGCGCTTTTAAAAACAGAGATATAATAGAAAGAAATATTCTAGAATGTGCATTTATTCATTTTAAAAACAATTTCAATAACAGTGCGGGGACGTATAAAATTGACGATATCATGTTAAAATTTATTTTGCCTCTCATTAACCCTTGTTAAGTATGTGCTAATTGTTTTGTTTTTCCTGTACGTTGTATATTTATGGGCATCTCGCCTTTATCTTCATTCCCTGACGAGGTGTAGCTTTGAATACACGAAAGGCCTTGGAATCGTTTTTCTTTTTCCTTGTGGGTTTGCAGCATATATATATATATATATATACATACTGGGAACTGTGTCGTGTTCCCAAATTAAAGGCTAGACAGGGAACATCCTCAACCCTGAAGGAAAATAGTTTCGTTATGATATAGTTTTCCTGCCCAGTGTGACGGTTACACGTGTTTCGTTGGAAAGTTCGAATGAAAATGATATTACAATAAAAATCTTGTAGTTAATCCTTTTTAAGTAGTGCCAATTTTTGAGTGAATATTCAGTGAACACAGTCGTATGCCTATTTAAGTGGTAAAATAGCAGCGTTTGTTGAAATAAAGCAAATAAAATTAAAGCAACTTAATCCATACAATCTATTCCGAGTGTTTTCTCTCGGAGGGAATCTAACTGCCCATCGAAAGGCAATATCCCTCAGTTATCCCCCGCGGTACGGTACACTCCAGGGCACCAATCAGTGAGAATCTACAGCGTGCCACATTCCCCATCCCCCACCCCACGGAATAACGGAAAAACTTTCCCTCCCTCATTTCTAAAGTCGAGTCAAATACCTCACTTAATAAATTACCATTTTGAGTTAATATTTCGAGAACAATCATTTACATATCATTAGAAACATGGCAATGGTATATCAATTCATGCAACCCTGTGGATGCTGTAAAAAAGAAACAGATGAATCAAAGTCGATTCGCTGCGATCTTTGCTAGACCTTAGTCGAATTTCAATGGCTGAAATGGAGCGACGAAGAAATCCCTCTTATAACAGGCGCTAAACAAGTGAATGGAATCAAGTTCTTCTGCAAAAGCTGCATAGTCGAAACAAACTCGTTTACGGTTCTTAAAGCAGAACGAGACTATGAGGAAAAGGCAAAAGAGGAGTTTATGACTAGCGAACAGAGAAACGAAATAGAAGAAACGAAAATAGTACGAGGAAACTGCGAAAAACGAACAAGAAAAGAAAACAGAAAAAGCAGAAAAAATAGAAATAAAAGAAGCACCAACAGAGGAAACAGAGGCACAAAACCAAATCCAAAGTTTTCAAACAAAGGGCATTAACAGCAATAGGAAAAAACAAGTAAACAATAAAGAAACCATACTGAAACCACCAAAAACAAAGGCCCCAAGTAAAAATGGGGAAGAAAATATAAGTAAATATTATGTGAAAGGAATATGCAGATATAAGGAAGGAGAATGTATTTACGAACACCTTCCTGTGTGCAACTACTTCTACAATAATGGCCACTGCAAATTTGGTAGAAAATGCAAATTCTACCATCCGGACATTTGCAAGACCTACGCGACATATGGAACCTGCCAGTACGGGAGAAAATGCTACTACCATCATCTCCCGACAAGTTCAAAGGACAAAGGACAAGTTTCAGATGACAACAGAATAGGGTAGGTTGATTTTGGAACTGTGATCTTGGACTAGTCTAGATAGAAAGGTATTAATGTATAAAAAACGTCGCACCAACTCATATTTGTGAAAATGATTGTATTTTTTGAGGATTGTTAATTATTTTCAAGTTGTAAAATTGCCGAATTTTACGCGTAAAATCGCGCGCGTGGCATTCGCGCAATGTAAACAAACAAAATATCGGACCTTATTTCATCAAAATAATCAATTAAAATTCGGCTTTTTTAACAAAACGATGCTTGAAACTTATTGTAAATGCATTATAGATGTTTATTAGTGTATTATTTTGTATTTTTTAATGATATTTACCTATAAAATGTGTATTAAATTAAGTTATTTTATGATGCGTTCATTTAATTGTGTTTATTTTCAGATATTTCATAAAAATGGGTAAAAAACGGAAGTCTGCAGTGTTAACTCGAAGTGATAGTGCCAAAAAATTCAGTGGCCAGCCTTCCCCTTTGGATAAAACAGAGCCTCCTACCCTCCGCCAAGTTATTCAGTACAGTTATTTCCTCCAAAACAGCCACCCGGACTTGAAAGACTATGATATTGCTAAAATGATAGCAAAGGATGTGATTGAGATCTGGCAGGCAGTGAACCCGCGGCTGCCCCTGTATGAGGAATATTATGTAGTGAAATTGGTGGATAAAGTGTGCTTCAAGAAAGCAAAAGAGATAAACAGGAAACCTCTTTCTACAGTCCAGGAGCAGAATCTGGAGGAAAGCTGGATAAACTTTTTGACATTTCTGCTTGCACCTGTAAGCTACCTGTTCGTCCCTGTGATGACAATGCTGTGAAGTGCAAGAAAGAAAATTGTCAAACACAGCACATAATCTGCACTTGTCCTCCAGTAAGAAGGTAATGCTATTATTTTTTTAACTTTTAACTGGCCTAACTTAGTGCGATTAGGTGCCTTTTAAATGGAAGGAAATTCAATGCTTGTAATTGAAAAATATCCGCATTTTCCTCCTGTAATCTTCCTTCCCCCCCCCTGGTAATAGAAATTAATAATCAATTTTTTTTCAGGATTTTATCTCTTATTTTAGATCCGCTATTTAATATACTTTAATATTTCAGGTTCCAGTAGAGGAGAGGGAATACTTGAGAGATCAGAGGGCCAAAATAGGACCCAAGGGCTCTTTCCAGCTGGGATCTGTGGATAAAGCTGCTGTGAAGAGAGACCAGAGGGCTGCAGCTGAAGCAGAAAGATTACAGAGCCAGATTCAACAGCAGCAGGAAGTGGATTTGGCCACTTTTGCCTCCACACCTTCACAAGATATTTCTTTTGAATCCAGCTCAGGAGAATCAGGAGAGGTAATATATATTTTTTTCTTATATCTTATCCCATTTTTACCCAAATTTATCCCTATTTTTGTCCCTATTTCCCCCCTTTTTCCCCCATTTTCGCTTTAGTAATTTATTCTTTTTTTCGCCCATTTTCGCCGACTTTTTACCTGAATTTTTACCCATTTTTTCCCCTATTTTCCCACTTTTTTTCCCCCATTTTCGTTTAAGTAATTTATTCTTATTTCCGCCCATTTTCGTCGATTTTTACCCATATTTTTCCCTACTTTTTCCCCTATTTTCCCCCATTTTCGCTTTAGTAATTTATTTTTTATTTTCATTTCAGCCATCTGGTGGTGAAGCTGAAGAGTTCAAGCCAAGGAGGCACCCAAGTGGAAGTTACATTTTTGAAAACCCCCAGATATGCCATGGAACTGATCAGGGGTGATGTTTCTTCCAATCTTGGGGCAAGTCTTGCTAATGCCTTCCTCCTGGACTTACAAGCTATGGACCTGCTTAAGCCTGGCCTTGATGTGAAACAGATAATAGTTGATAAATCGAAAATGGACAGGGAAAAAGCTAGAATGAAAGTGAAAAGTGATGAAAAGCACAATGAGGGTCTGGAAAAGTTAGTCTGTATTGGGGTTGATGGGAAAGTTGACAAGGACACTTTGCTGTACAGAGAAGTTAAGGATGAAAATGGGGAGACTAAGCTGAAGAAAGGAAAGGGACAAGAGCACCATTTGACTTTCACAAAGGAGCCGGGAACTGAAAGTGGAACATATCTTACTCACAGAGTCATCCCAATTAAAGGTGCGACTGGAGTTCTTCTTGGTGAAGAAGTTGCTAGTGTCTTGGAGGAGTTTAACAGTGTTCATACCCTGAAAGCTGTCCTCCTTGACAACACAAATACAAACACTGGCTGGGAGGGAGGCCTTGTAACAGCTCTGGAAAATAAAATTGAGCGGAAATTGCACACCATTGGCTGTTCACTCCATCAGAATGAGCTTCCTTTCAGAGCTGTTTTCAAGCATCTTGATGGCAGTACCAAAAGTCCCACTGCTTTCACTGGTCCGCTGGGAAAACTCTGTGAAATTGACTACCAAGATCTGCCACAAGTGGAATTCACCAAACTCAGTGGCCCCTGGATGACATGGAATTTGCTGAGGAGACACTGAATGATCTCAGTAGCGACCAGAGGCTTCTTTTGGAGTATGTGCTTGGAATTTCCAGGGCAAAGTCAACCCAAGATTTGCTGCCTGGAAAATTGGACCATTAAACCATGCAAGATGGTTGACTTTGGCAATTAGATTGATGTGTCTGTGGACCAGAGGTGCTTACCCTCCAGAACTACAGGATAAGCTTTACCAGGCCATCAAGTTCATTGTGGAAGTGTATGCAGTCAGTTGGTTTGAGATCAAAAGGGACAGCAAGTTCCACAATCAGCAGCTGTACATCTTCAACATGATCCAGAGGATCAAGCAGCAGTCTGAAGAAATCCAGGGTGTTGCTTTCAAGAACCTGAAGTACAATGCTTTTGCCTTGCTGCCCGAGAATGTGCTGTACTCCATGATGAAGTCTGATGACTTGGAAGTGAGAGAAGCTGCTCTCAAGAAAATTCTGTCCATCAGGTAAGCATTTATTAATTTTAAAAAATGTGAAAAAAAATTTGATTATGGGGATTTATTTAATAAAAAAAAGGCCCGAGTTCTATAAATCCCCATAATCGAATTTTTTTTCACATTTTCTTATCCCAATTCCCCCCCTCCCCTCTGTAATGGAAATAATCTTACCTTCTTTCTGAAAAAAAATTCGATTATGGGGATTTATAGAACTCGGGTTTTTTTTTTTTTTTAATTTAAGTTTAATTTAAATCAGCAATTCTGAGACTAATAGGGATTAAATCTTAAACTGGAATAAAAATAAATTAATTATTATTCTTTCAGAAGTGGGAAGCCAGCCAAGAAGAGGCTGAAGAAGATCACAGCCATCAACATTGAAGCTACCCACTGGTCAGAACTAATCAACCTTTCTCAAAGTGGCATCTGTGAACCTGCTCTCACAGAAGACTTTTCTGACCAGGAGCTTCAAGAAGCATTGCTGAATGGCACCAAGCTGGAGCTGCCTGATCTGCCTTCACATTCTCAGAGTGTTGAAAGGGCCGTGAAGCTGACATCTGAAGCTTCCCATACTGTTTATGGACTCGAATCAAGGCACAAACACATTCTGGCCAAAGCCTAAGCCGCCAGATGAGGCCTTCCTTTGCTTCTAAGGGCTCTTACAGTGAAAATTATGATGATCTTGGGATCTAAATGTGTCTATTTGACTCTGTACATGTTTTTTTACTTTTTTTCAATAAAATTGTAACTTTTTTCAGGATTTTTTTATGAAAATAGCATGATTTTTTCGGCCGAAAATTGCGAAAATGCGGTATTTTTCGGTACGATTTTTTGACGATTTTTGAAACGGTTTCCTCAAAAAACGGTTAAAGCTAGGGATCTGAAATGTTTGTCAGTTATTATCATATTAAGCCCTGACTATCTCGACTAGTCCAAAGTCGATATCTAAAAAATGCGGAAAATCAACCTACCTTAACAACAGAAGGAATGTGATAAAAAAAATATGCACCCAAATAGCAAACAAAACACAAATAGCACACAAAATTTTTTTAACATCTCGGACACAATACGGCTGCCAAGTCTTATACAGCACATGCAGCTGACACAGCTGGAAATCCTCGAGCCGGACCGCTACATGCAAGAAGTTACCAGAACAGGTAGGCGGAACGGATCCATCTCGGAGGACCACAAGGCTACAAAACACGCGATATGAAAGGACAACGAACTTAAAATGCATAAGGGGCAATGCAAAACAAAGAACATAAACATTGTCCTGGCAAATATTCAAGGAATAAAATCGAACAATTCACTAAACAAAGTTTCGTACCTGAAAGGTTTTATGGACGAAAAAGGCGGACATTGCATGCCTCACAGAAACACATCTTAAAGACTGCCAGGGAAACTGCGATAACTGCGAACTCTCTATCGATAAGAAAGAATTGCATATCGATAGATTCAACTTACTAAGAGCGGATAGAACAGCGAAACGTAAAGGTGGCTGTGCTATTTATATACATGAGAGGCATATGACAGAGACGGTAATAAGTAAATCCAACAGTTTCGTGGAAACCCTTGCAGTGAAAATAGAGAAACTAAACTTGGTACTGATAGTCATCTATAGACCTCCAAACTCTCCAAATGAAAAATTTTCGGGTGCCATTGATGATATCAGAACCCTAATAAAGTCCCTAAACTCTCCATCCCCTACTATAATACTCTGCGATTTTAATTTCCCATTTATAAAATACAAAAAGGTGGGTAGAAATATATTTATACAGCAAGATAAGGGGGGCAAGAGAGGACCAGGAGTAAACAAAAATGCTGATGGCTCTCACAAACGAGTTTATGCTAACACAGGAGATAACAGAAAATACCAGGAAAAATAACTGCCTAGATCTGGTATTCACAATAACACGAACTTGATTGCGGATATAAAAATAACTCCAACTATTATCTCAGACCACAATATAATCGAGTTATCCACAAATATGGCGATAACTTTAAAAGACAATACACATACGGAAGAAGAAGCAAATTTTGGGCTTTTAACTTAAACTCCAAGATACATAAATCGGAAGAAATCAGATCACATATGGCCCAAATAAAGTAGAGAACAGTTTTAGAGAATAAAACAACTGACGAAATGCTAACAACCTTGGAAGAAAAGACGCTGAGAATTTTCGAAAAATATGCTCTGAAAGCACAGCCAAAAGGAAAGAGGAACTGGCTAGAGAGGCAAAAGAGAAGAATATTCCGCAAAAGAAAGAGAGTAGCGACGAAGTTAGCTAATTGCGGAGACAACAATGCTAGGAAAGTAATACAAAACTGGAGAGGATCGATTGGGAAATACAAACTATGATAAAGGGCCATACAGAGAGGGAAGAGGAAAAGGCGGTAGAAGCAATAAAGGAAAATCCAAAATACTTCTACAGCTATACGAAAGGAAAACAAAAACGCGCGCCACTATCGGGCCCTTAAGGAAAAGAAATCATGGACTAACAGACGATCTAAAAGAAATATCTGAAACATTGAGAGCTCAGTATGAATCGGTCTTCAGTACCCCAAAAATTGACGAAGCTATACCTTACATACATGCATCCTTCAGAGAGAAATTGCAAGGAGAATTTATAACAGACTTTGATTTTACCCAAGAAGATGTAGCGAGAGCTATAGGACAAATGAAATCACATTCAGCTGCAGGTCCGGACAAATGGAACGCATTATTAATTAAAAACTGTAAAAATGAAATAGCTACACCCTTATACTGGATATGGAGAAGATCCCTAGACACTGGGGAAACACCGAGCATCTTGAAAAGAGCAAACATTGTCCCTATATATAAAGGCGGGGATAGATCTTAAGCAAAGAACTATAGACCAATGTCCTTGACATCCCACCTCACCAAAATATTTGAAAGAATAGTCAGAGAGAAAATCTATGACTTCTTGGAGACATTGGAAAGATTCAACGAAAGTCAGCACGGATCCCGATCAGGAAGATCATGCCTATCACAACTTATAACAATGTCCAGATGCACTTGAAGGCAATGAAAACTATGATGTTATATACACGGATTTTGCTGAAGCTTTAGACAAATGCGATCATGGTATAATAGCACATAAAATGAAACATATGGGAATAACAGGAAAAGTGGGAAAATGGATCTACAAATTCCTCAGAAAACGACTACAGGTGGTCAAAATTCAAGGTGTATCATCATCAGAATCAGAAGTATGCAGCTCAATACCACAAGGTACAGTGTTGGCACCATTCCTGTTCATCATCATGCTAATAGACATAGACAGTGGAGTAAACAGCAACAGTATAGTAACATTACTTGCGGACGATACAAAGAGCAGCAGAAAAATCAGCGATGCAAATGAAGTGGAGGCCTTGCAGGACACGAACAAAATATACAAATGGTCAGAAGACAGCAATATGACATTTAACACCGAGAAATTTCAGCTCTTGAGATATGGCAGAAATGAAGAACTTAGACTGCATATTATGCTCCAGATATACAGGAAATTCAGAGAAGCACGAAAGCAGTCGACTTGGGGGTAATAATGACCGATGTTGCCGAATTCGAGGCACAAAATCAGATAACAATAAACAAAGCAAAAGGAGTCGCGGGACAGGTATTAAGAACGTTCAAAAGGAGGGACAAGACAGTAATGATTCCCCTGTTGAGAACACTGATCATATCGAAACTTGAATACTGCTCAGTTTTGATGTCCCCATATAAAAAAGGAAGAAATTAATAAACTAGAAGAAACGCAGAGACATTTCATAGCCAAGATTGATGGCTGCAAAAAACTCAACTACTGGGAAAGACTAAGTAAACTAAATCTGTACTCCCTGGAAAGAAGAAGAAAGAGGTATACTAAATCTACATATGGAAAATGATCGAAAAACTGGTATCAAACCTCAAACTAAACCCAATTACCATCGAAACAACGCTGGAAAATAAGAAAGGCAGAATGTGTAGTGTTTCCAAATTAAAGGCCCTACAAGGGACCTCCTCAACTCTGAAGGAAAATAGCTTGGTTGTCAGGGGACCAAGAATTTTCAACCAGCTTCCAAAAGACCTCAGAAACGTTACAAGGGTCAAAGTTGAAGTCTTCAAGAGGAGAGTAGATGCCTGGCTCAGGATGGTACCAGATAAGCCGGGTGTACCTGGCTATGTACGATGGAGAGCGCAAGAGAGCAACTCGCTCCTCCACCAAGCCAGGACTAGAGGCGAGGCCACCAGCTTCACCTTCGTGTGAAGAAAGACCGACACACGGAACCCAAACAAAGTTAACAAGGTATACAGTATATATATATATAGTATATATATATATATATATAATATATATATATAATATATATATTATATATATTATATATAATATATATATATATACGCATTCAGAAACGCACTTTAGAAAAATAAGAAATTGACTAATTGCAAGTTAAGCAATAATAATATTCTGCACTCATTGTCCAAAGTACAGTACACGTCAAACTTTTTGGACACAGGTTCAATTCTTCGTAACTCCTCTCGTTTTCCTCGACTCCAGTCAACACCCTCAGCTCGGTGGGTAACACCGTTTCTCTATAAGCTAAGTAAAGACACTGAGGTCGAGGGTTCGACTTCTAATAGTACTGGTTCATAATCATACAAGAGCAGCGAGCCGCATTAGTTGGCCTGAGCACTATGCCAGTTCCTCGCACTCCTGAATTATTATAATTTTTTTATAATATAAAGTTAGTCTCTCCATCCCGCATGGATAGCATGAAAAATACGATGTTCGAGCATGGATTACAAAGTTCTGAAAGGCTCCATTACCCATATTTCATAACGATGCGCATCTATCCAATGTAAATTAATTAAACTAAGACTGGTCTGAGAATAAAACAAACCTCAAAAAACCCGTGGGTCTGTGTATCATCTCTTTAACTCGTGTTACTCTTCATTTTACATTGGCGGTTGTATAAGCATGGGTATTCGGCTGGCCACACACCCATTATAGATCAGTTTATAATACAGATAATGCTAACTTGTTCATCGTTACAAATTGGCATTATCTGAAATCTGTATAAGCACTGTGCCTGTACTGGACTTATGCTGGGCTTTCAAGAGCTCATTATTCACATTCTTCATCCACACTTTAACTGGATGAGAATGAATGTAATGATAAAAAATAACAATATACTTGTCTCGTTGATACGTTAATTGGACTAACAAAAATAGCAAATGTAACTTTGGCATTGCACATTTTACTACACTCGCTTGTCTGGAGGAGAATTTTATGTTTGGATACCAAAAGGAACGTCACTATATATCTTTCCTCTCATAGTTCATCACATAAAGGAACGGTTAAAGACACATCTTCACCACTGATATGGTTAACATTAATTTCTAACTCTTCACCACTGATATGGTTAACATTAATTTCTAACTCTTCACCACTGATATGGTTAACATTAATTTCTAGCTCTTCACCTTTGATATGGTTAATATGCACACCTAAATACAGTATACACTTTAAATTTAGTACTTTAGAACTACGTTAAATAATATTTAAGTGCGGTTTTTGTACTTATAACGCCTTTACATACTTTGTATCGAGGGTTTCCAAAGCGCATTGGAGCCACTATGGTTTAGGCGGGGATCCTTCCATATCTATTTTCCCGCAGGAAAATAGATAGTGGAATTTAAATAAAGTACGCGTTGATTTTAATTACAAAAAAAAAAATATATATATATATATATATATATATATATATATAGGTGTAAATAGTAAACAAATATTAAAATACCATTAATTATAAACAAAAATAAATTAATTACGCATTCAGCGTTTGCTCTACACACTTCTGTTGATGAATAAAAAATGATGCATCTTTATTACTGCCAAATCGTAAATTTATCAGATGCTAATTTTTATACTTAAATTTTAAGTTTAAAAAATTAAAGGGATTTGTAAAATTTCTTCGTATGCCAAAGGGGTCGTTGAGAGAAAAAGTTTAGGAGACATTGCTTTAAGTAATAATACATGCATATTTTTGTCTAAATCTGCTCTTGGCACCTAAAGTGCCTCCATTAGTTGTGTGTTTGTGTGTGTGTGTGTGTATTTTGGGGTTGTTTAGCCTTCTTGCAATATCTAAGCTTATATGACGAAGAGGACCTACAGCTTTACGTGGGATCCGAACCATCGAAGGGTCACTACATCATCTGAACACGGAGAACGGTCACCGACCCAAGTGTTACCCAGACCCAACCAACTTCGCTTAACTTTGCTGATCTAGTCGGAAGCGATATTACGACGTTGCGTTAATATATGCACAACATAAAATAATGGAACTGCGTTAATTTAGGTGCCAAAAGTACACTTAGACAAATATAATACATATGTTACTTAAAGTAGTCATAAAGTACCAAATTTAGGATGTAGTGTAGTGTTTTATTTATTAAAGCGACAATTTGACCGATATATTAAGAGTGCAACAGAAAAATAAATATCTCTCCAGCTTTACCAGTCGACTTTCACTGACACAACCTTAAGGATTGACGAAATAACTTACCGTTTGGAATTTATGTTTATTTAAAATAACTAAATTATTTAAGGATGTCAAGCCTTAGGGCAAAGGCGAACGTTATTAGTTATTGCAAAAACAGCACCGAGAGAGAGAGAGAGAGAGAGAGAGAGAGAGAGAGAAGAGAGAATCTAGCAATTTGCGATCAACACTAAACTGACAAGTTACTTACAAAATTTTGAGGGCCCCGAAAACCTGTGATCGTGACTGAACAAAATCTAGAATTCAACTCCTCGTATGTAGGATCTTATGGCACCCTTGTAGAAGGTTTTCCCCACCTTCTTCCCCCAAGGGCAGCTCTTTTCTCCCATTCCCAACCGAAACACATTACAAATCATTACAGTAGGTAGGCCTAAGTGAACACTTAATTTTACACACGTGTTACAAATTGCGTTTAATTAAAGTATTAACCAAATTATGAAAGGAACCCAGAAACAAAACGTAAAACGCGAAATGAGCCTTGTTTCATAGTTATTCGCCTCTCATGCATGTTGAATTGTTGATCGTAGTTTGGTTGAGTAATCACGCGATCATTATGCATGTTGAATTGTTGATCGTAGTTTGGTTGAGTAATCACGCGATCATTCGAATGTAAATGGTGATATATCACAAACATCAACTGTACGAGGCATCTTTCACAGTCTATATACCTACAAGCTCTTTCGACGCGTGACACCTTCTGTTTGTAATGTAAATACATACGAACATTACTCATAAATTCGTTTGCTGCAATAATTTTCTGGGTGGTCATTTTATTCTGGCAGGTATCTCTCTCTCTCTCTCTCTCTCTCTCTCTCTCTCTCTCTCTCTCCCTCTGCATTATGGTTGGTGTATGTATAGTACAAGATTAAAAGTATATTTATTTGTAAACAAAGTATATTTCCACAGGGTAAAATCTTAACTAAAGTAACACTAAATACGCGCCCGTGCACGTGCATACACACACACACACACACACACACACACACACACGTACTGAAGGGCTCTCGTGCTCGTTATTTAAGGTATAAATCAAAACTGCGAAGATGTGTCACTTTATTTGCTCAATTGCATTTATTGACAGCCTCCATATTTATGCTTTTTATTTATAAATAAATACAACTGACAAGCAACATCTGCCAGTTTGGTTTAATGTACATCAACCTGCATATCTCTCTCTCTCTCTCTCTCTCTCTCTCTCTCTCTCTCTCTATATATATATATATATATATATATAATATATATATATTGAAGTGTAAATAATGATAGCTTTTATCTTATAAGATTTATTGTAGAAGTTAACTGACATATTTTATTTCTATAAATCTAAAAGCTCCCTTCTTCTTTTGATAGAGGCGATACAGGGAGACAAACTGTGTAGTTTGAGAGAGAGAGAGAGAGAGAGAGAGAGAGAGAGAGAGAGTAATATATATGTATAAAATTTAAAAGCAATCACAATGAAAGAAAGCCGAGTGTATATACCGTATGTATATATATATATATATATATACACACACACACATAAGTTTAAAGTTTGAAGAATAATGTGATCATACTGTCTTCAACTTTATCAAAGTGAGGCTCAAAGTATATAGAAGTAGGCCCATCATAAATGGATTAAATTGCATCTCATTGAGTTTAAGAAAGAGGAATTTGAATTAGTTAAGAATGCCTACAGCAGCTGATACTTTCTTCTTAAGCGAGGTGAAGGAGGAGGAATGCAATAAGGAAATCCTTCTTAAAGGGGTACTAGGCACCAATATAATATAAGGGTAAGCGCGCGATATTTCGCGAACTATGCTAGAAACTTTGTTGCATATTCCGCACCATTATCATCATACTAACACCACCACATCCGAGTTTGTTTACATCACATACGTGCGCCTGCATACGAACTAAGTTATAGCGTCTATGTGTGACTGTGAACGAAAATATACTGGAATGAATGATGCTATATTATTATTAATATTATTATTATTATTATTATTATTATTATTATTATTATAGAGTTTAACAATGAACAGACAGGTAAAATCCTAATGATGTTTACGTGTAGAAAGAAACAAAGAAATGTATACCCTTTTACCCATCATTATACAAGAAGATTGATCCTGCATGCTGAAATTAACGATTTTTTTTTCCTTTTGTTTTCATTAATGAGTAAAGCCAGCGACCGTAACTCGAAGTGTAACGCCGTTTCGCTATAAGCGAAGCGAAAGCACCGAGGTCGGGGGCTCAAATTCCAATGATGTTAGTAATAATAATAATAATAACAACACAGGAGTCAGTTAGAACAATGGGCCACTTTAGTTGGCCTGAGCAATGTGCCAGTTTCCGGCCCGTCTCACTGCTTATTATTATAATTATTATTAATGATGAGTAAAAGGAAAAGATTCATTTTCCAAAACTCCAAACATTCTTTTATAAGGGTTTAGATCCTTTTTCAGGAGAAACTCGTTAAACTCGAGATTCTTTTTAAATGTAAATGATTTAATTTGTAAAATAGCGATAAAACTTGCTTATAAAAAGGTAAAAAAAAAGAATTTTACAGAGATTTTAAATTGAATTTTTTACTAAATCCACTTTTTTTTTTTTTTTTTTTTTTACATATTTACGAGCAATGTGCAGGATGATCCCAAAAAAGGTGTTCCAAAAAATAGTAAATTTCACATTATTTTTGGGAACACCTTTTTTTTATTATTATCTTCCTTACTTTTTCATATACTTTTTATTTTTTTTTTTATCGTTCTTTCGAACTTTTTAAATACATTTTTTAAATAAGTTTTTATTCCCATATTTTGAAAAACAAATATTAGCAAAAATGTAAAAACAAAAAAAAACAACAAAAAAACAAAAATGCGTTTCGAAAGCAAACTTTTTTAGATTTGATATTTTCGTGCTTTCATTTGGCAAGACTGTGTATTATCGAGCTATATAACAGAGGGGAAAAAAACTATAATACGCCAAAAAGTTACTCTCTATCATGATAAAGCATAAATTTAGAAAATAAACTTTAATCTATTTTAATTCTACATAAATATAAATGTTGCAAAAGCTTCTTTTCTTTTTTTTATAAATGACTCTAAACAAAATTTTTAGTGTGATGACTGGTGATGACCTTATTCGGGAGAAATTAATGGGAATGAAGAACGGAAAGCCACGTTTTATCTTATTTGTAAAAAAAAGAAAAACAAAAAAAAAAAGGCGTCAAGATAAAATAGAAGGGCATCAAATCAAATGATATTCCTTTACAGTTGGAAACCATTCATGATGTTTAGTACGATACAGCTTGAAAAAGTCTATTCAACTGGAAAACATTTATGATTTCCATTACCAGCTGGAAATCATTCATAATGTTCAGCGGGGAAAACATTCATGATAGTCCCAGCTGGAAAAGTCATGATGTTCAGCTGGAAAAAATTTATGATTCTCAGTACCAGCTGGAAAACTCTCTCACCCTATTCGGCGTTCGAATGTAAGATGGACATAAGATTTGCGGATAAAATAATCAGTAAAATGTATAAAAATGAGCAATTTATATATGTAATAAAGCCTCCAGGTTTTGGTAGGAAAAGAAGTGCCTTTACTATATACGCAAGCTTCGATAAAGTCTAGTTATGTTTTCTTATTGCCGAAACGTCGTGGCCTTATTACATATATGAACATTTTTATTCCTAAAAATATTGACCATTTACAGACCAATATATATATAATATATATATATATATAATATATAATATATATATATATATGTATAGAAACGACGTAAGTATAGAGGAGTGTTCTGCACACGAGGAAGAGAAATAACGAACAAATGAAAAATGAGGTGACCGCCCGGGAATCGAACCCAGGATCTTCCGATTGCCGGTCAGATATTCTACCACTACACCACGGGCCTCGATCAGTCAGAAGTCGTAATTCTCCTACGTGGTCATTGCAGTTAAATGTTTATATATATATATATATATATATATATATATATATATATATAATATATATATATATAGGGTGGGCCGTAAGTTTCCATACATAGGAAAAATAAACATTTTTTTATGGACAACCATTTTTATTTATATAATACGCTCTACATGGTTGCCATTGTTTGAAAACACATTTCAATACGTGTTCCCCACTGTTGATGAACACGCATTAGCACAGTTGACGTTATGCTTGTAATGGCGTTGGTGATACGTTCCTTTAGATGATTTATGTCTCGTATCTTTTCCTGATACACCATGGCCTTCAAGTGCCCCCAAAGATAGAAATCAAGGGGGGTGAGATCTGGGGATCTGGGAGGCCACTCCACAGGACCACGCCGACCAATCCAAGCATCCGGAAACTGCTGATCCAAATACCGACGCACGTGAAGACCATAATTTAAATTTTCCTATGTATGGAAACTTACGGCCCACCCTGTATATATATATATATATATACGTTAAAAAAAATGCTTGCATATTATAAAATCTTAAAAATTCCTATTCAAACACTATAAAAAAAAGTAATATAAATATATGGTATATATTAAATATATAAAATAAAAAGGAACATAAATTAACGCGAGTAAATAATTCTTTTCGTTTTTTTTCAGCGATAATTTTTTTTTTATCTCTCGATTTTATTATTTTCTATTTTTTTCTATTTTTTTTTTAACCTTAAGGAATGAAATTTAATAAATGGAAGCGTTTTGTTTTATGCACCTGTACAATATATATATATATATATATATATATATATAGTTTATACAATTTTGGCCAAGTGATTTGCAAGTAAAGACGATAAATTATATTGAAATAATTTTCTTCTCTAATTATTATAATTTTATTCAGGGAGATAAGACAATAATGGAAAGTTTTTTGCGCATTAAATATTTGCGTGTGTGTGTGTGTGTGTGTGTGTGTGTGTGTGTGTGTGTGTGTGTGTGTGTCCATATATAGTCATATATATATATATATATATATATGTATTGCACACCGCCATTTTGTCTCCTTTTAAGACCTTTGCATGCCCTGTCCTTGTCGGAATGGAAACTTGAAGGACTGGCACTAGTGCCTGGCACTTTATTTCCTTAGCGTCTGAATGCCGTTATAAGAGGTTGCTTAATCGAGGCCTTTGAGCGACTGGATGGGATGGTTCGCGCAGGTGCTTGTGAACATTTGGTCCTGTCTCTTATCGCATCTTTAGAACAAATTAACGTTATGCCATTATGCTGTGTATTTTTGACAACTGTGTGTGTGTGTGTGTGGTGTGTGTGTGTGTGTGTGTGTGTGTATGGGGGCCCCCCTGTTTACTCAGTATTTTATTATGAATGTTTTTTGTGTACATAACAAGCAAACTGAGTATGTCCAAGTCACTATTCAAAACATACAGTATGAATAAACAACTCGGAGGAAAATGACCATTTTATTTTTCGAATCAATTATATTAATTCTATCACCAATTCACCATACAATTTACAAATGCATTACCAGTCCATGCAGGCAAGACAATTGTTTACTGCAAGATTTTCATAATTAGAAGTGTACGTTCTTTGCCTTCTCTCTAGCAAAGTGGTAAATGGTTCTGATGAAATTTAAAGTACGGGCTAACTGGCTTTCAATTACAATGGTTCCCAGATCTGTCAGTCGGTCTTGAGCATTGGTGGACCGCAGATAATATTTTATCTGTTTCAGTTTGACTATGATAATCTCTATAAAATGTATGTTCATTAATTATATTTCCTCTCTGTTATTTAATCAATTGCTTTATTAATATTTTTAGATTTTATCCTCCTCTTTCCGGGCCCCATAGAGGTCCGGGCCCCAGAGATTTAGCCCGGCTTCCCTACCCCCTCGGCGGCCCTGTGTGTGTGTGTGTGTGTGTGTGTGAGAGACGGCGTTGAAATGGCATATGTATACGTGTCACTATAAAATTTTGAAAAGTCATCGTTTATCGAAAAAAACTCCCGCAGAAGAGTTACGACACCTCTTTTACAAAAATAAACACCATTTAACATTTCTTGTAAACAAGGACGTACAGAGTTAAAAAAAAAAATGAGGAACTTTCAGCCAGGTGGACATATGGCTTCAGGGCATTGCACCTATCCTTAAACAATTTCTATAGTCATTCCCTTCAATGTATTCGTGTAAATAGCTCGTTTCAAGTACCAAATTGTACCCATATAAGAAGTAATTACTAAGAAGGTCACGCATATGTTCACTGTGACTAAAAACCTACGAATGTTACTGGATAAATTTAAAAATTAACTTATTATTAATAATTATTATTAATTATTAATTATTAAAAGTTCAAAATTATAGCGATCGAGATAATAATATTGTTTGGGGTTGTTTGACCTCCGTCACTTCTAAGGTTATGTGACGGAGGGAACTTACAGCTTTAACTGCGATTCGAACCACTGCCCTACCGAGGGAGACTAAGTGAGACACCTCATTGCTGAACTCTTAAGCCGAACAGAGAATCGAGCCCAGGACTTTCGGATTAACAGCCTGGTGCTGCACCATTAGGTTAACCTGGTGTGTACAGCAATTACGAATAAAAACTTTAACATATAAACAGGGTGTCCCTTCTACTCTTGAATAAAATCGTCTGGCGTTAGCTAGACTAAAATCAGTAAACGTGACGATAAGCGAGAAATGGTTAATAGTTAATAGTTAATAGTTAATAGTACTGTATTTGTATAAGAGGTATGATTTCCTTACAATTAAAAATAGCATAGGTCCTATCAAAGATGAGATGGGGAACTAAAATATAGCATTGCTGATAAAACAACAGTGATGAACAATTTTTTCGTGCTATTGTTTACCAAAGCGGCAACCTTGAATATCCTTGCAGCTAAAATTTTCATTTAAGGAGATGATACAAACTTAGACAGTATTGTTTGTTCTCGTGATGAAATGCTGCTAGCTTTGCTTCTGTGCTGACACCCTACTTAGGCAAACTCTTTCGTCTTTGTTTTTCATCTGATGCTTTTCCTTCCTCCTAGAAGTTCGCTTTTATTCATCATCCTTTCCCAAAGAGGGGTGACCGCTCACAACCCTCCAACTATCGTCCAACTGTTTTGACTTCCTGCTTTTCCAAAGTTTTTGAATCTCTCCTTAATAGGAATATTCTTAAACACCTCTTTCCTGACAATCTTATTTCGGATCGTCAGTATGGGTTCCGCAAGGGAAGCTCTCTTGGCAATCTTCTCGCATATCTTCCTAACTCTTGGTAATCCTCCTTTCGGAATTTTGGTGAAACCTTTGCTATTGCGCTAGACGTATGAAAAGTTTTTGATAAAGTCTGGCACGAGTCCTTAATTTCCAAACTGCACTTCTTCAATTTCTATCCTTCTATCTGTACCTTCAAAAAACTTCACTTTTCTACGTGAAAGTCAAATTATGATAATAAAAACTCACTCTAATAGACAGAGTTTATTTCCACAACAGTTTCGATGCCCACTGGCATCCTCTTCGGGTGGATACAGAAAAACGAATGAACCAAACACAAGAGGGAAAACAGTCCAGGGACCATTAAGAAATTAGCACCTAGGTTAGATCCCGTTCTCCCGACACCGGAAGGCATTTTATTAAAGGGTCCCGCTTATAAGTACATTTGTGCGAATGTACTTATAAGCGGGACCCTTTAATAAAATGCCCTTCCGGTGTCGGGAGAACGGGATCTAACCTAGGTGCGAATTTCTTAATGGTCTCTGGATTGTTTCCTTCTCGCCTTTTTCATTCGTTTTTCGGTTTATAATTTCTGTAATAATAAACAACAATGTAATAATCAGTGTAATAATAAATTTATAATTTCTGTAATAAATAATAATGCAATAATAAATGTAAGAAATGTAATAATAAATGTAATAATTATGTAAAAAAAAATAATAGAATCTGTATGTATAGAACAAGAAGATAGTTTTAAATTTGTGCGAATGTACTTATAAGCGGAACCCTTTAATAAAATGCCCTTCCGGTGTCGTGAGAACGGGATCTAACCTAGGTGCGAATTTCTTAATGGTCCCTGCACTGTTTTCCCTCTTGTTTTTGGTTCATTCGTTTTTCTGTATCCACCCGAAGAGGATGCCAGTGGGCATCGAAACTGTTGTGGAAATAAACTCTATCTATTAGAGTGGGTTTTTATTATCATTATCTGTATCTTCATCTGTGATTTCCCTTTGGCCAATCTATAGCTGCGGTTGTAGATGGCTGCTGTTCTTCTCCGAAAGTTATTAATAGTGGTGTTCCTGAAGGCTCTGTTCTGCCACCCACCTCTTTTCCTTTTATTTATCAATGGTATTTTAAGTGGTAATTCCTGTCCTCTCCATTCCAGCGCCGATGATTCCACTCTTCACTTCTCTATCCGCTTCACAAAGCGTCTCTCTCAACAGTCACTTCATGCTTCGCGTGAGACGGCTATGATACACCTGACCCCTGATCTTTCTACCATCTCTGACTGTGGCAGAGAAAATCTTGTGGTTTTTAATACCTCAAAAACTCAGTTCCTTCACCCGTCTACTCGTTACAATATTCCACACGAGTATCCCCTTACCTTCAACAATACACAGCTCAATCCTTCCTCTTCTCTTAACATTCTTGGTGTTTCCTGGTATATAATACTGGTGTATAACTGATACCTTGGCCCCGCGGATCGAACACTAGCTTATACGGAACAGAGGGTGGTAATGAACAGTGAGGAATCAGGGTGGGCATCAGTTACAAGTGGCGTCCTGCAAGGGCTGGTACTAGGACTGTTTTTATTTGTTATTTACATAAATTATGGAGACATTGGTATTTTAAGCTCCCTTTCAGAATTCGCTGACGACACCAAGTTAGGCTCCTGTGTAGGTAGTGCAAAAGGTATCTTAAAAATTCCAAATTATCAAGATTGGCTCGCGGATTGGTCGACCACTTGGGAAACGCCTTTCAACGTGAACAAATGTAAAGTAATGCACGTTGGATCGGGAAACCGATGTGCAAACTAGTTACTGCATGTGCAGGATCTTCTAACAACAAATTTGGAAAAAGACTTAGGGGTCCTTATAAGCAGGGATCTCAAGTTTTCCAAACACTGCGTCAAATTTGAAAAGAAATTCAATAAAATACCAGATTATATTAAGGAGTAGTTCTCGTACCGAAACAAAGATGTTACTCTCCTCTCTACAACGCGTTGGTTAGGCCCCACCTCGGGTATGCTGTGCAATTCTGGTCTCCATCCTTGAGGAAAGACATACAAAGGCTTGAAAAAATTCAAGCCAGAGCTACGAAACTAATCCTCGCGATCCGTCACGATCGTAAACTCGCTAATCTTAATTTATATTCCTTAGAAAAGCGTTGGCTCAGAGGTGAACTCATTCAGATTTTTAAACTTCTGGAGAGGATCGACAACATCGAAACAACGGTTGTAAACTGGAACCGAAACCGGATATGTGCGGTAACTTCTTCACGTACACTGACACTAGACTTTTCATTAAGATCATATTGGTCAGTCATCGAACACGCCTGATGATTAATTTGTCTTCAGAATCATGAAGTGACTCATCAGGGACTCTTGATGATTCATCTTTCATTATTATTATTATTATTATATATATATATATATATATATATATATATATATATATATAAAACTTTAGTTAACCTTGGTTTTGCTTCCGCCCGAATTGTTCATTCTGACGAAGGTCAAGCTTGTCACTCCACCTTAGACCTACAGTTTAACGGGGAATCCGAACCACACACCCCCAGCAGCCCAACGTCTTAACAACTAGCCTACCCAGGGTACCCATTTATCTACCAACCAATTTTTTTATTGTGTAGAAAGATGAACAGCTGGGTTTTGCTACGCTCCGCCTGCCATCACCGGGTCTTTTCCCAGGGGCTGATGGATTCGTAGTCAGCGACGCTAACCACTACACTACCGAGGCGCATAAGCACCTATATATATATATATATATATATATATATATAGTATACGTATTAAAGTATACATCCTAAAACCAATGCGAAAGAGTATATATAAAACTTTCTCAGTACACCTTAACGTTTCATTCGCAAAATTCGAATCTTTAGTAACCTCGGTTCGAACTCCCACTGAGACAAGGTAAATTTATTTCTAATGTATTTAATCTTAAAGCTTAAGTTGCTGTTTGTATGTTGGTCTTCATTAACATAAAAATAATATGCGTGTAATTACGCTCAGTTAATGAAAATAAACTGAAGCGGAATTTAATTTAATTTCCTCCACTAGATGGCGCCACCCACTTTATTAAATTATAATCAAGAAATCAGTTCCACGAAAAGTATTTCATCAAGCATCGAATTTTGATGAAAATAGTGTCGTCAACTGAGAGCATTTGCTCGATGAAAGAATTTTCAACATCTTGATGAAAATTCCAGTGTACAAGATTGTCAATTATTGGAATAGGCCCCCCTCCTGAGGTCGTTTCTAGCTCCTCCGTCAATATGTTCAAAAACAATCTTGACCAAGTATTAGACGATCTCGAGTAAATTTTTGATCAAATGTGTGAACGGTGTTCGTGTGTATATTCCACTTCTCAGCTTTTCTATATAATTTTTCGGAGATTTATTTTTCCCGCAAATTGCTGAGAGTTTTCTTTCTTCCTATTTCCAAACCTATCCATCGTGGGCTGGGGTGATGAAGAGGAGAGGAGAGCCTTCTTGCTTTTTTGTACTAATTCTTCTCTCTGTGAGTGGTCTGCGTCTGAGCGAAAGCTAAGAGTGCCATCCCCAGTCGACTATAAAGCTGCTGTGGCTCCCTCATGGCCTTGTAACTCCTTGTAATTCTCTCTCTCTCTCTCAGCCCTTAAAAGTGCATTCTAGGCAAAAAGCTTGAAGGCACATCTGGAGACTATTGTTATACAGTGGTGACAATTGTAATGATTGGTTTGTTTAACCTCCTTCGCAACATCTAAGGTCATATGATGAAGAGGACATACACGTACACGTACTATACAAGTACACGTACTATATAGCTTTACGTGGGATCCGAACCACGGGTAGCTGCATAGTCTGGTCGCAGCGGACGGTCTCCCATCCAATTACTATCCGACCCAATGTCACTTAACTTGCTGATCAATGAGAAGCGGTGTTACGACATTGGCTGGCTACGACGTAGCCCTACAATGGTGACAGTGAATGAATGATTAAATCTTTATTTATTTAAAAATAAATATTACAATTTTACAATTTTTTTGTTATAATAATTTTAACTTAGAATAAACAATTGTAAAAATTGAACTATTTATTTTATTTAATTTGGCCCTTAAGCTTTAGGCTTAACCGGGCTCTCAGATCACTAAAAGATAAAACATCGCTTCATAGATAATTATAATTAATAATAACAATAATAATAATAATAACTCATGGATAAGAAGTATTAATTAATTTAAAATACATAAATGAACTCAGTTGAAAATTAGACAATGAATTTAAGTCACTGTGACGTCATTAAAGTCAATGTGAAAATATTTAGTTTTCATTTATTTATATTTATAAATTTATTATTAAAATAAATATTAGAATATTACAGTTTCCGTTACGTTGCAAAATTACAATATTAAAAATGTTACGTTACAGTACAATTTATTACAATTTACAATTTTACAATTTGTTATGCTACAATACTAATATATATATATATATTATATATATAATATATATATATATATATATATATATATATATATATATAATACAGTAGGATAACGATGGTAACAAGATTCGGATCAAGTAAAGATAAGCACCCCGAGCCTTCTTTAATTAGCCTTATAAGGCTAACTAACGAAAATATCACGACCTAACCTAACCTAACCAATCGTCAAGGGCGTACAGTTGATTTAACGATTGGTTAGGTTAGGTCGTGATATTTTCGTTAGTTAGCCTTATAAGGCTAACTAAAGAAGGCTGGGGGTGCTTATCTTTACTTGATCCCAAGATTCTAGTATAGATAAGGTACGTGTTATTGGAGAACCACTGTATTGAAAGAAATGAAAACAAGGAAGCAAAAGGAGGAAATACTGTAGGAGCTCCAAGTACCACTCGTAATCTGCATGCGTGGAAGGGATGAAAATGATCTAAGTCGCTTTTCTGCTTTCAAAAGAAGGATGTAGTAAATATTTTTGATGTAAAATCTCTCTTTTTCTTGCTTTTCTGGGAATATTTTGGTATCGTTTCATTTGATGAGTCAATAAGAAAGGTGGATTTCATTACCAGAACGATTGGGATATCTCCTGTTTATTACCTTCAGTGATTTGTTTAAATGTGAATGTTAACAAGTTCTCTCTCTCTCTCTCTTTCATACATACAACACACACACACACACACACACACACACACACACACACAATATATATATATATGCTGAGATTTTTGTTTATGTTTTATGTAAATATATTTCACATAAATGGAATGAAAAAGATATTGGATAAATAATTCTAAAATATAAGCCCTTAAAATGCTAACAGTCTGTGTAGGATCTTTGCAGTCAAATATTTTCTCAAAATATGAATACATTCATGATTGTAAGTGATTCTCTCTCTCTCTCTCTCTCTCTCTCTCTCTCTCTCTCTCTCTCTCTCTCTCTCTCTCTCTCTCCTCTCTCTCTCATAGCATTTTTCAGGTTTGAACCTTAAAGGAATTTCAGATGACGAAGAAAAACGTGTTTAATTCTATTTTTTTTTTTTGGACCACGAAAGCAAAACGTGCGTTGATCAGTCTTGGTGTTTTTGAACTCTTTGGAGTGCATCTTCGATGCAAAGAGGGGTTTTAGAGCAAGACAGGTTTCTCTAAATTTAAAACATGCTTTTTCACGTCTAACAATAGCTCACGATAAAAGTAAAATGAGGAGGGAGAAGACGAATTTATATATATATATATATATATATATATATTATATATATATATATACATTTTTAAAACTTGTACAAAAATCGTTCGGTCTTTCATAATTTTTTTACGGCTCTCCTTGAAAATTAACTTTTGTCTTCAGCTCTGGATTTGCATATATGTATTCAGTCGGTTATATCAATTAAAGTCGGGACACCTGCGCCGTAACGTAGGTTTAGTTCAGTGTGTCCCGATTACTGGAACCGATGGTACTACTACAACTATGGTTTCTCGTTTTCAGTGGTTTTCACTATCCCAGTTTTCCGGAACAAAATCGGCCATCGTCCCGGGATCCCTGAATTTCCCGGTTTATAAAAAAATAATGATAATAAAGTCTTAAAATTTAAGCATTATATAAATCTAGATTAGTTAATATTAAATATAAATATATAAATATTTTAACACGATAATGATAAATATAATAAAGGATAGAGCCAAGGCCGAGTTTCAAACACTACAGAAACATAAATATAGTATATAGCTTTGGCGGCTATACCTACAATGCTAATTTTCAGCTTTGCATCTCAACAAAAATAGATTAATTATAGTGTAATTTATACGAATACAGCACCTTTTATATACTTCTAACTAATTTTAATAAAGAAAATATCAACAGCAAAAGGTGTGCCACTCAATTGAAAATTGAAAATAACCAAAATTAAAATCCACTAAAACGCAAAATGTTCGATTCAGGGAAATCAAATGACTGGTTTTCAGTCCGAGTCAATCATCAAAAATACCAGTCATATTACACACGCATAACATCAAACAGGGCATATTATAGGCACGATTCGAGTTGTACAAGCAACGTGATTAATGCTATTATAAATTTGTCATCATAGTCTTTATGTTTGTATTTTCTAGATACAGTAGTAAATTAACGTAAAACTATTTGAAATAACGTTTTTAGAATACTTCGTAAAACCCGGTAAACCCCAGGATTTGCTGCGTTTGTCCCGGGATTTAAGATCATCATTTTCCGCCCGGGATCTCGTGATCCCAGTTAAGTAACCCTAACTACAACCAATCACTCAAAATAAAACTTTCTGTATTTAGAACTTATAACTTCTTTATGAGGGATGCATTCTAAGGAAAGGGTTTTCCCTTACTTTGGGTATGAAAACTTCTTGTCGTATAATATAATAACGTCTTTTAATAATACATAACTTCTTTAGAGAGAAGAAATAATCTTCAAAACTTCGTTTATGAGTGATTTGAGACAATAGAAGATAATATTTCTATGTATAGAAGTTTGCGGGAAGCCTTTGTTTTGTGTGATGCACTGCCTGGAGGTAAACATGTTTCTAAAGCTAAAGTTTATACCTTTTATTTCAGAATGTTGCATCGTTCTTTCAGTGTTTTAACTTATTATAATTAAACTGTGTAATGATCCAGACACGAACCCATCAATTTATTTCGTTTATGCGAACAAAGGTTCAATATGGAAGATTCATTGTGGAGTTGTCATATGTATATTTTTTAGATAATCCTACCTGATATAAACATATAAAATAGAACTATATATATTCTTATTATTATTCTTTGGCAAACGTTTCGGCGAATACTTTTGTCATCATCAGTAATTTATAAATAAAATTTCTTTTAAACAGTGAGTAATATATATATATATATATATACAGTATATATACGTATATGAAAACCACGTTAAGCAGAATGCGATTAAATTAGGGCTAAATCCCTTGTTGCTTTTTAGCTGTCCAATTTTTTTATCTCGTTTTTATCACTTGTAATGCGTTTCCTGATAACTGAGGTTCAACTTTTATATTTTGACAAGTGCTAAAACAATTATCAATTATCATAATTAAAAGTAATTAAAAATAAGTAATATCTTTCCTTAATTTAATTATTCCCGCAGCTGGATGGACAGGCGCGCATCACGCAAACATCTCATGTCGTCTTTGTGTAATAAAGTGAACGCGGAAGATAATATAATCCATTCTTAAGGTTTATTTTGAAATTCTCAAAATGGAATTCGTATTTATGCAATCTATTTTCCGTATGCAAAGTGATGCAAAGTCATCCTTTCTCGCAGTTCATAAGACGAAGCTGTAACTTCTTTGTTGAACCTTTATTTGAAAGGGATTTTGTAACTGGATTTCCTTAGCCAGCTGTATTATAAGCATAATAATATAGCAACAGCTTCGGCGGCGAATCAGATGCATGGTATGTATATATAATATATATATATATATATATGCTGCAAACTCACAAGGAAAAAGAAAAACGATTCCAGTGTAGCTTTGAATACACGAAAGGCCTTGGAATCGTTTTTCTTTTTCCCTGTGGTTTGTTTTGAATACACGAAAGGCCTTGGAATCGTTTTTCTTTTTCCGTGTGGGTTTGCAGCATTTATTCATTTCACGTGTTTTATTGTGAAATTCATCCATATATATATATATATATATATATATATATATATATATAAGGAGGATTCTATGCTGAGCTTATTGATTCGACTACATAGAATTCCGTCTGAGAATTATAAGCGAATTATAAGTTACGCTGGTGGTAATATACTGCGCACGTATATTATTGGTAATCCATCTGCACCACGCAAAGGTGTGTACCAACGTTTCACTGTACTGTCTACCTCATCTTCATGCTGATGATGTCCGTCGCAGTGATTACGGCAGTAAAGAAAACGGAGCATGTACACATTTTAATCTCTGTGGTTCCCTGTCACTGAGTTATATATATACATACATAATCTTATAATCAAGTAAGGCGTACGCTAGGTTAGGCAGCAGTACAAGATTAGTTAGCAATTTCCCACGTCATAAACTTTCGGCAATCATGGGTCATAGGCGTGGCTTTCAAACTTGCCCAGAAACATATTGTATATCTACAAAACTACATATTTACTATTTATATATATATATATATATATATATATATATATGTAGTGCTGCAAAAGGTGCTGTGAAAACAGCGTTACTTAATCAGAAATAGGAGCAGAAGACGATATATAAGCTTCCCTTTTAAGGTCCTGGACAGACATTTTTCGGTTTCTCTTTGTTAATTCCAGTTTTCTTTTTCTTTTTTTTCTTTTTTTTTAACCTCCAACTCAACTAGAAAAAAAGTTGTTGTTTTTTTTGTTTTTTAACTACTTGACACAATAATACGGATGAGTTAATTTGAAAATTAAATACATAAAAAAAAAATAAATAATTAATTAAATGCATTTAAACTCGTTATCAAAATTTTATAATTTCGGGGATTGTAAATTTTAATTTAGTTTTAAATTATAGACAAAAAATTCGATACAAATCTTGATTTTCCACTTATAAATAATTGTTTTTTTTTATCGTTGAAGTTTTCGTTCAAATCAAAGGAAATGGACTAAAATGGACTAAAATGGACCATTAAAAGATCTTAATGGAAAGTAACACATGTCTCAAAGTGCAGGAATAATATGAAAAAAAAATTGCATTTCTGCAATATTTAGTTTATATTTAGTTTGTGTATATATATGTATATATATACACAGGGCGTTAATAAAAGATCTGAACGATTTGATTCGTTAATATTTTTCAGACTAAATAAGATATAAAGTATAAAGCATGTGTAAGCGATAGAGCAACTAATAAAGCTATTTTTTGTACAAGACCAAGGTTGTCAACATCCATGAACTACGAATCAGGATCAGGGATGCAATAGCGATGGTCGATGCTGGCATGCTTGAACGCACATGGCGAGAAATTGAATATCGATTGGATGTTGTACGGACGACCAATGGCGCACATTTTGAGGTTTATTAAACATGTACGTAAGACTTTTAACTGTGCAGAGTCACATGGACAAACTTGTTTCTTTGTATGTTATTGGGTTATCACATGAATAAAGATTGAAATCGTTCATATCTTTTATGAACACCCTGTATATCCTTTTTGAACCTGATGTGGGCTCAACTCTAGGAAGTCGTACAATTCTGATGGGGTCCCTCCTGTTGTTCTCAACGACTGCTTCTCTGCTGACACCCTGTCTGGGCAAACTCTTTCGTCTTTGTCATTCATCTGGTGCTTTTCCTTCCTACTGAAAGTTCGTTTTCATTCAGCTTGTATCAAAGAAGGGGGACCGCTCTCAACCCTCCAACTTGACCTGGTGGAATCAAAAGGCTTTTCGTCTCATCAATTCCCCGCCTCTTATTGACTGTCTTCAAACTTTCTCTCTTCGCCGCAATGTTGCCTCACTCTCTCTTTACTATTGCTATTATAACGGACTTCTGAACTCTCTAACTGCATGTCTCCTCCTTTAAGGAGAGCACGCGTACCAGACTTTCGACACGTTCTCATTCCTTTTCTGTCCAAATCTCTAATTCAACGGTTAATCGGTATTCTCAAGCTTTCATCTACTCAACCGGTCAACTCTGGAACAACCTTCCTCAGTCCATCTTTCCCCCTGTCTATGACTTTGATTTTCAGTATTTCAAACGCAGCGTATACAAGCATCTCGAAAATTTTGGATGAGATTTTGTGTCTTCTGTGGAGGGTGGGTGGCGTTTTTTGCTGGCATTCGTTATTGGCTGCAGCTTCCTGCATTATATATATACCTTGTTACCGTGTTACCTTGTTAGGGTTCCGTGCGTCGGTCTTTCTTCACACGAAGTTCAAGCTGGTCCTCTAGTCCTGGCTTGGTGGAGGAACGAGTTGCTCTCTTGCGCTCTCCACGGTACATAGCCAGGTACACCCAGCTCATCTGGTACTGTCCTGAGCCAGGCATCTAGTCTTCACTTGAAGACTTCAACTTTGACCTCTGTAAAGTTTCTGTGGTCCTTTGGAAGCTGGTTGAAAATTCTTCTTTCCAGGGAGTACAGATTTAGTTTACTTGGTCTTTCCCAGTAGTTGAGTGCTTTGCAGCCATCAATCTTGGCTGTGAAATGTCTCTGCGTTTCTTCTAGTTTATTAATTTCTTCCGTTTTATATGGGGACGTCAAAACTGAACAATATTCAAGTTTTGATATGATCAGTGTTCTCAACAGGGGAATCATTACTGTCTTGTCCCTCCTTTTGAACGTTCTTATTACCTGTCCCGCGACTCTTTTTGCTTTGTTTATTGCTATCTGATTTTGTGTCTCGAATGGCATCATCGGTCATTATTACCCCCAAGTCGACCGCTTTCATACTTCTCTGAATTTCTTGTCTATCTGGAGCATAATATGCAGTCATTTTAAGTTCCTCATTTCTACCATATGTCAAGAGCTGAAATTTCTCGGTGTTAAATGTCATATTGTTGTCTTCTAACTATTTGTTTATTTTGTTCGTGTCCCTCTGCAAGGCCTCCACTTCATTTGCATCGCTGATTTTTCTGCTGATCTTTGTATCGTCCGCAAATGATGTTACTATACTGTTGCTGTTTACTCCACTGTCTATGTCTGTTAGCATGATAATGAACAGGAGTGGGGCCAGCACTGTACCTTGTGGTACTGAGCTGCGTACTTCTGATTCTGATGATGATACATCTTGAATTTTGACCCACCTGTAGTCGTTTTCTGAGGAAGTTGTAGATCCATTTTTCCACTTTGCCTGTTATTCTCATATGTTTCATTTTATGATACCATGATCGCATTTGTCTAAACCTTTAGCAAAATCCGTGTATATGACATCATAGTTTTCATTGCCTCTTCCCTCGCTATTTATCAGAGTTTGTATTTCCCAATCGATTCTCTCCAGTTTTGTACTACTTTCCTGGCATTGTTGTCTCCGCAATTAGCTAACTTCGTCGCTACTCTCTTTCTTTTGCGGAATATTCTTCTCTTTTGCCTCTCTAGCCAGTTCCTCTTCCTTTTGGCTGTGCTTTTGGAGCATATTTTTTCAAAATTCTCAGCGTCTTTTCTTCCAAGGTTGTTAGCATTTCGTCAGTTGTTTTATTCTCTAAAACTGTTCTCCACTCTATTTGGGCCATGTGTGATCTGTTTTCTTCCCAATTTATGGTCTTGGAATTTAAGTTAAAAGCCCCCAAATTTGCTTCTTCCTTCCGTATGTGTATTGTCTTTTAAAGTTATCGTCATATTTGTTGATAACTCGATTAAAACTGTTAATCTTGACTTCCGCTGTTGCAACTGATTTAGATGGACAGGCAAGGATAGGCTGTTTCCAATCGTGCCTTGACTTCCCAATTGATGACGCTTAACCTCGGAACTGGGGCCACAAAACGTTCTGACTGTCACGGTCAGCTCCCGTAGACGGCCGTTCCAATTACCAGGAATTCAGTTTTCCAGGTGAACCTAAACGCAGTTCCGCATTCCAGATTTGAAGCCTCGTATAGAGGCTTCAATACTTGCACTATATGCAATGTTCAGACACCACTGTACCCTGTATCCTGAAGTGACCACAGATTTAATGCCGACAACTCAAACGTTTAAATATCCAACTTTTGAAATTTCTATAACTTGAATTTCCCGCTTCCAATCTTTATTGTTCAGGTCACAAGCACGAATCATCCCCACACTTCCATTACTATCTTTCACCTCGCTCACTTTCAAATCATTCACACCAAGCTCTAGTCTCACACTCCACCTATCGCTCACATTCAACTTTCACAATGACCCTACCATACCAAACACACTTACAATACTAGATCTAGGTAGTTATTTTTCCTAGTATTTTCTGTTATCTCCTGAGTCCTGAGTCAGCATAAACTCGTTTGTGAGAGTCATCAGCATTTTTGCTTGTTCCTGGTCCTCTCTTGTGCCCCCCTTATCTTGCTGTATAAATTATTTCTAATATATATATATATATATATATATATATATATATATATATATATATATATATATATATATATATATATATATAATGCAAACTTAAAAGGAAAAATAAAAATAAAAAGCTACTCTTCCTGTGAGTTTGCATCGTTTATTATTTTCACCCTGTTTAATTGGAAAATTCAACCCATATATATATATATATATATATATGAGGGAGTGAACTCGTCACACTGGTGATTTTTCGATTGTTTCAACCCTTCTCCCCATCCATAGACAATTAGTATAGCCAAATACCCCTCCCTTCTCCTCTCGTACGCTCAAAATATAGTTATTTTCAATGTACCGTGTTTCCCGGCGTATAAGGCGCACCGGCGCATAACGCGCACCCTAATCTTGAAGAGAAAATTTAGGAAAATAAAAACTTAGGAAAAAATATACCTCCTACCTCACATCACATGTACAATTTTAACGAGTTAATTTTAACGCAGGGTGATTTTTGGAGTATTTTGGGGAAAAAAAAGTGCGCGTTATACGCCGGGAAATACGGTATATATTTGCGTTATGTGCCCCTCGTACACAATAGTCACAGAGGTTGAACGCATTTATCTCAAAATTGGTTTGGCGAGTTCGCCCCTCGTACTCGCGCGACGTCTCATATATATTCAGTGATGCCTTTATAATATAAAATAAAACTATATTACAGTTCTCGTTGCGAAAAGTACTTGAAAATTCATTTTCATTTTACAGTTGGAGAAGATGTTTATCTTTATGAGCAATTTCCACGAGGCAAAAAGAAGTGTAAAAAGGACTCAATTCCATCTAAGGATTTTTATGACGTCACAAAAGCTCTTCATAGCATTCGAACGTTTTTATTTGCATTAGTTGGACACCTTCATCTTCACAAGGTGCTTCATTCGCAGCCTAATAAGGATGTAATCGTACATCTTTTTTCTAATGTATTGTTCATGCATGCAGTGTACCAGTCAGTACACCCTGTTTTATATATATATATATATATATATATATATATATATGTAGAATAACCTTGGTTTTGCTTCCCCTCGAATTGTTCATTTTGACGAAGGTCAAACCTGTTACCCCACCTTAGACCTATAGCTTAACGTGGAATCCGAACCACTACCCACAACAGGTGGTCTGAAATTACAATGTCCTCAACCTGACTCGATTTCACGACCTCCCGATCAGCAGCCCTGCGTCCTAACCATTAGACTACCCAAGGTACCCATTTATTTATGAACCATTTTTTGTATGGAAGGATGAACAGTTGGGTGAGCTGAGCGCCGCCTCCCATCGCCGAGAATCGAACCTGGGCTCGGTGGATTCGCAATTTCTTTAGAAACTAGTGTGTGTCTATGCACTGAGACACATCTATATATCAAATAACGAAACCCAAAAGATGTTATTGTTCATTGTAAATTAATATCACGACTATATATATATATATATATATATATATATATATATATATATATGAAAGGATTGGAGACACCAATCGACCAGGGAAGTACTCCGAGGGGAGGGGGGGGGGCGTTAGACAGAAGATAGGGAGTGCTGGAACTCCCGTTTCTCCTGTCAGTCTTCCTTAGCTAATCTTTTTCCGTGTCTCATCTACCCTGTGAGCAGTCCAGCATGCTCTCAAACACACACTTCTCTCCCTATTCCTCGGAGTCCCCTGGGGAGGGGACCATAAATGTCAGAACTTCTGGCTCCCCCCTGCAAATACCGGGAACGCAGACCCGGGCAGCGGGGCTGGATCTGCTGCCGCCCATTCGAGATGTTCTGGACCTCTGTCTGATTCACTTTTCTTAAATTTCTGCAATATTCGTGGCCTTTTCTCAAATTTTCAATCTGTTGAACACCACCTCTCCTCCTCTAAACCTCCTCTTTTCCTCACTGAAACTCAGGTGTCTGGACGACTGACAACAACGCCTTTTCTGTACCCTCTTACTTTCTCAATACTCAATTTCACTCCAAAGGTGGATGTTGCGGATATGTACCCAATGACCTAACTTGTTCTCGTATTCCCGAACTCGAATCTTCCGAATTCTATACTAGTGATGTAGCGGATGTCATTTTTTTCACATCCGCGGATGCGGATGCGGATGCGGATGTTTGATTTCAACATCCGCGGATGCGGATGCGGATGTCTACATTTTCGTTATTTTTTAGGATATATTCGAGATTTGTTGTGTTTAACGTATATAATAAGTTATTATATAGAGAGAGCTGTAGCTATAATGTAGTATAATTGATTAATTGTACAATAATTGCTGTACTTTTCTCTGAACATATAAAATAATAGCAAGCATCTAACTAATATAGAAATCAATTAGTGAATTCGTCCGCAAATAAATTCGTTATATTTTGTTGAGTTTCAGCCACAATTAGAAACCATAATTGTGTTACCAGGATGCGGGACGTGAACCCAACTCAAATGCACCCCACCGACCTCTTTCCCCAACCTCCTCCACCCTTATAGAAAGAGATCTTTAATTAGCTTGATAACTATTTATATTAAGTTTAAAGTTTTATTAGGCATATTTATAAATGAGTAATTAAAATAAAGTAAACTAAGATGTTCATCGTTTAATGTTCAAACTTAATTATAGGAAGGTTATGCTTAAGGAACATTAATTTTTCTGCCTTTTCTGCTGCCAGTCTGTTTCTCTTTTCATCATATATTAATCCAGCACTGCTAAATAATCTCTCGCTTGGTACGTTTGTTGGAGGACAGGCTAAATGTTTCCTTGCAAGTTTACTCAAGTATGGATAGATATTCTGCGTATTTTTCCACTAACTAATAGGATTGTCACATGCAGCCAGGCGTTTTTCTTGGTGATAGCTCTCGATCATTTTTACTACATCTTTTGACATCGCGTAGGTCTCGTCATTGCTGCTTGACTCAAGAAACTGAGAGACAGATTCTGTGATAGATTTGCTTGTTGAAAGTGTTGGTTCTGTCACTGAAACTTTTATTCTTTTGGTGGGTGGCGAAGCGACAGATTCAAGAGATTGAAGCTCTTCAACTGCTTTGCCAAGTGATGATTTAACTCGTTCTAATGTACTAGGTGAAAATAACTTAGCTTTGTAACGTGGATCTAAGTAGGTTGCAAGAGAGTAACTTCATACAAGAACAGCCTCTCGTCTTGTCGCTTGCATCACTTTTGCGCACAATGAACTAGTTCTATTAATATAGTAGAATTTTATAATTTCCGCTTATTAATGACATTTTATCTCAACGGTCCACATCAGCACGACATCCGCAGTCCAAAGTGCGGATGCGGGTGCGGATGCGGATGCGAGAAAATGTGCGGATGTTCCGCGGATGCGGATGTGACCTACATCACTATTCTATACCCTCTGGCTACGGCTTACATGCCAATCTCAAACTAAATACATCTGCGCTGTTTACTTTTCTCCTAATTCTACTGACTATCCAAAATTCTTTGACTACCTCACTTCCAAAGTGGAATACATTCTTTCCCGCTCTCTCTTTGCTGAAATCTCCACTTTAGGAGATTTCAATGTTCACCACCACCTTTGGCTTTCCTCCCATTTCACTGACATCCCTGGTGAACTAGCTTACAACTTTTCTATCCTAAATGACCTAGAGCAGATTGTACAGCACCCTACTCGTATCCCAGATCGCCTTGGAGATTGGCCCAACATTCTGGATTTATTTCTTACCGCTGATCCTTCTTACTCTGTGAAACTTTTCTCTCCGTTGGGCTCCTCCGATCACAATCTTATATCTGTTTCCTGTCCTATCGCTCCAATTCGGCCTTTGGAACCTCCCAAGAGGAGGCGCCTTTGCCACTTCGGCGCCGCTGATTGGGAAGCTCTTGGGCAGTACTTCTGTGATTTCCCATGGAATGATTACTTCTTCAGTGGTCGGGGCCCTTCTGGGTGTGCTAAGCGCATCATAGAGATGATTCTCTCAGGCATGGAGGCGTACATTTCATATTCTATTCCTACTACTAATGCAAAAAACCTTGGTTTAACTTTACTTGTTCTAATGCTATCCGCAATAGAGAAGAGGCTTTCAGAAGGTACCGTCGCCATCCCCCCTGACTCTCACTCAGCTTATATTTCTGCCCGGAGTCGTGCAAAATCTGTTCTTCGACTCGCCAAAAATTCCTTCATCAAACAAAAATGTGAAAATCTATCCAATTCTAATTCTTCTCGCTCTTTCTGGCATCTAGCTAAGAACCTCGTCAACAACTTTACTTCCTCTTCTTTCACTCCTCTTTTCCATTCCGACGGCACAGTTGCCGTCTCTTCTCCTGCTAAAGCTGAACTCTTTGCTCAAACTTTCGCTTACAATTCAACCCTAGACGATTCTGGTGATGTTCCTCCATTTCCTCCCCCCTCTGACTTTATTATGTCTGAAATTAGAATCTCTTCTAAAGATGTTTTTTTCTGCCCTATCTGGGCTCAACTCTAGGAAGACGTATGGCCCTAATGGTGTTTCTCCTGTTGTTCTTAAGAACTGTGCTGACACCCTGCCTAGGCAAACTCTTTCGTCTTTGGCTTTTATCTGGTACTTTTCGTTCCTGCTGGACGTTTGTTTTCATTCAGCCTGTCCCAAAGAAGGGTGACCGCTCTCAGCCCTCCAACTATCGTCCAACTGCTTTGATTTCTTGCCTTTCCAAAATTTTTTAACCTCTTCATAATAGGAAGATTCTTAAACACCTTTCTTCTCACAAGCTTCTTTCAGATCGTCAGTATGGATTCCGGAATGAACGCTTTACTGGCGATCTTCTTGCATATCTCTTTCGGGATTTCGGTGAAACTTTTGCTATTTCGCTAGACATATCAATAGTTTCTGATAGAGTCTGGCACAAATCTTTAATTTCCAAACTGTCCTCCTTCGGTTTCTATCCTTTTAACTGTTCCTTCATCTCTAATTTCCTTTCTGGCCGATCTATAGGTGCAGTTGTAGATGGCCACTGTTCTTCTCCTAAAGCTATTAACAGTAGGGTGGGGTGAAATTTTTTTTAACTATTGCTTCACTGGTAATAAGGTGGATTGAAGGATGATAAAAAAGAATATGAGAATTAAAAATTTTAAATTCATCCTAAGTACCCCATTCCCCCCCCCCCCCAAATGGCCGCCAGCCAGTCATAACTCGAAAAGTATTCTTTTTACAAAAACGTTTGCTGAAGCAAAAATTGTTTAGTTCACATTTTCTACCTCATATAAATGTTTCAGATGTTTAATGAATTTTTTTATTTTTCAGGGTTTTGTTGGATTTGGAATTGGTAATTTCTGATAATTAGTAACAAATATGGCTTCTGCTTCAAACATTAGAGCTACAAGGAGTTAATCAAAACCACATTTTATATTTGGAACCGCACAAGAGCTTCCTCTTACAACATTGCCAACAAATAAACAGGTGGGCCAATACCATGTTCTTTTAAAAGAAGCCACTTCAGTGACTTCATATAACTGATATTTTCAATACAATTACTGAAGATATACTCTGTATTTGGAGAAAAGCTTCAATTCCTGCAATAGCTGACAAATCAGTTTATATCAAATTAAAGCGGTTCATCGGCAAAGCAAACGATCTTAGTAGATCAAAAATTAGTGTCAAAATGAGAGAAAATTTTAATGACACTGTAGTGAATACTCTTATTTTAGTTTCAAGATAAATGTTAATTTTACCGTCTTGAATTTCGGAATAGCTATAAATTCATTTTAAATTAGTTACCCATCATAATTCAATTGTAAACCACATTAATACTAATTTTATGTATACTGTATTATTTTATTGTATGTAAACATAATTAATTATAATAGAAATCCAAGGGTTATATTTCCATCCTTGGTACTGTCGCAGTTTCGCCTAACGGACTCAATACGGCTAGTGAGATAATCACTGGTTGGCACTTAACCAGCGGCAGTGCTTATGGCTACATCATCCAGGTTAACCTATACCGGATAGATGCGCTACGGTCCCAAGCCGTAGCTTGCCTAGGCCCAACGACGACGACGACGAAAACCAACAATTGGTGACCCCGGAGTTGGATTCCCCCCTTTTACCCGAACGACTAGGACTAGACTGTAACGTCGTTCGTGCCCATCACCCCCTTCACCCGAGCGACTAGGACCAGACTGTAACGTCGCTCGTGCCCTCTGCCCCTCACCCCTGCCCGTGCGCTCTGTGCCTGCGCTCGTCTCAACCTCCACTCCTTCGTTGGTAACTTGTCGTCTTGCTTGTACGTCAGCAAGCATAGGAGAAGATGCCTGACGACGCTGGTGCCATCTCCCACTTGAGCGTAAAGCTCCCCGTCTTCTGGCCGGGTGATCCATTTATTTGGTTCCACCAAGTGGAATCACAATTCAACTTGGGAAGGATCACCGCTAGCAGGACGAAATACGATCATGTTTTGTCCTCTCTACCAGCGAGCATCATCTCTGAAGTCCGTGACGTCATCGTGTCTACTTCCACGAGTGAGGACCCATACAACGATCTGAAGTCTGCCATCCTGTGCCGCACCACTGTCTCCGAGCGTGAGAAACTACATCAGTTAATCTCAAAAGAAGAACTTGGAGACCGTAAGCCCACTCAAATGCTGAGGGCTATGCAGTGCGCTCTAGGCGAACGCGCACAAACCTTCGATAAGGACATCTTTAGACAGTTGTTCTTGCAGAAACTTCCTCCATCAGCTCAGCGTGTCTTGGACACTATGGATCCTGCTACTCCAGTTGATAAACTAGCAGAAACCGCCGACAAAGTAGTGGAGATTGACACAGCTCCGGTCAACAACGTGAACACACAATCGGAACTGGAGTTGAAAGTGGAAGAGTTAAGTCAACAACTCAACCACGTTTGTTCTCTGCTACAAAATCAACGGCAAAGAAGCCATTCTCGCTCAAGATTTACGAAGAGGCATCGTTCGAGTTCCGGGAAGATCTGCTTCTACCACTCTAAATTTGGAAAGAAGGCTAGGAAGTGCATCTCCCCTTGCAATTTTCGTCGGAAAACCCAGCAGCGAGTCTAATGGCGTCTAGTACTCGCACTGCCAACCTGTTATTCATAAAGGACAGGAACTCTGGTGTCAATTTCTTAGTCGATACCGGAGCGTCAGTCAGTGTATTCCCTCAAAAATCTGGTCATACGCACTCGGAATCTCCGCCTCTATACGCTGCTAACGGTTCACGCATACCCACGTACGGTGCTCAGTCGCGTGAACTAAACTTGGGCCTTCACCGATCCTTCAAGTGGATTTTCATCTGTGCTCAAGTGCAGCATCCCATAATCGGCGCTGACTTCCTCCAGCATTTCAAACTCCTGGTGGATCTTGACAAGCGACGCTTATGCGACCAGGCCACACTGCTTTCTGTTCTTGCCAAACAGGTTGCCCATCCGGACGCCTCGAACTCTGCACTTTCCCTCGTTCCCCCTAATTCCATGTACCAGTGCCTTTTCCAGCGATATCCAGGAATTCTTCAAACCGATGCAGATGGGTGATACCATTAAGCACACCATTACCCATCACATTACAACAAAAGGTCCCCCTGTGTTTGCAAAACCCAGACGTCTTGCCCCGGACAAACTGAAAGCTGCCAAATCGGAATTCCAGCTTATGATATATCTTGGGATAATAAGACCTTCCAAAAGCAGTTGGTCCTCTCCCCTACACCTGGTCCAGAAGAAGTCAGGAGACTGGAGACCATGTGGGGATTACCGGTTTTTGAATTCGACAACCATCCCGGACCGATATCCGGTACCAAATGTCCAAGACTTTACTTCTCTTCACGGCAAATCTATCTTCAGTAAAATAGACCTCGTTAAGGCTTTCCACCACATTCCCGTAGAGCCTTCGGATATTCCCAAGACTGCAGTTTGTACACCATTTGGGTTATTCGAATTTGTGAAGATGCCGTTCGGGCTACGGAATGCTGCGCAAACCTTTCAGAGGTTTATAGATGAGGTCACAGAGGCTTAGACTTTGTTTATGCCTACATCGATGATTTGCTTGTGGCCAGCTCAACGGAAGAGGAACATAAGGAACATCTTTCACTCCTCTTTCAACGCTTAGAACAATACGGTGTTACTATTAATGCATCTAAGTGTGTGTTTGCACAGCCAACCTTGGAATTTCTTGGGCACACGATTTCGCAGCACGGAATTACCCCCCTTCAGGACAAGTGTGAAGTGATAAAAAATTACCCTATGCCAAATAATCAGCGTGAGTTACGTCGGTTTCTAGGTTTGGTAAATTATTACCACAAGTTCATTAAAAACTGTGCCAGTGTTCTTGCTCCTCTACACGCTATGATCACACACAAACACAAGGTAACGAAATTGGTATGGTGTAGCGATAGTTTACAGGCGTTCGACAATGCCAAAAATGCTATCAATAGTGCATTGTCTCTGTCATTTCCTATCAGTGATGCACCCCTAACTCTGACGGTCGATGCATCAGATGTTGCGATCGGTGGGGTGTTGGAACAAACCATTAACGGTCAACAAGCACCCATCGCGTTTTACTCGAAAAAGCTGCAGCCAGCCCAAACGCGTTATAGTGCTTTCGGACGTGAACTTCTTGCTATTTACTTAAACGTGAAGCATTTTCAACATTTCCTTGAAGGCCGAGAGTTTTGTGTTTTTACCGACCACAAACCTTTGGTCACTGTCTTCAATAAAAACAGCTGTAACCACTCTCCCAGAGTCATCAGGCAACTCGATTATATCTCGCAATTTACCACAGATATCCGCCACATCAAAGGTGTCTTGAACACTCCAGCGGATGCACTTTCAAGAATAGAGATTACTTCTGTTACCCTCAGCTCTACACTGTGGAATGCTATTGCACAGGATCAAGATAAGGATACGGAACTACAAGACCTGCTCAGAGAAGACTCCACTCACTCACTTTCCCTCAAGAAAATGAGTATGCCAGGATTGTCTGTGCCCCTCTATTGCGACGTATCAACAGCTGCTATTCGCCCTTATGTCCCTCCATGTCACAGACAAGCAGTCTTCACGGATCTTCATAAGCCCTCCCATCCTGGTATCCGTGCTTCGCAACACCTGGTTACCTCTCGCTTTGTTTGGCCCTCGATGCGGAAGGATGTCAAACATTGGACCAAAACGTGCCTTGCCTGCCAGCGTGCCAAAGTCCAAAGGCACACCAGGTCCCCCTTTGACGCATTTCCGCCCCCATCCCAGCGATTTGAGGTAATTCATGTAGACATTGTTGGCCCTCTTCCAGTGATTCAAGGCCAACGTTATCTGCTCACCTGTCTCGACCGCTTTTCCAGATGGCCTGAAGCCATCCCACTTCCTGATATCCAAGCGGATACTGTTGCAAGAGCCTTTCTTCATGGATGGGTATCAAGATTTGGATTGCCGACAAAAGTCATCACTGACCAAGGTCGCCAATTTGAGTCTTCGCTTTGGAAGAAGTTTACCAGCTTGTTGGGTACAGTACATGCGCATACCTGTGCGTATGATCCGCAAGCTAACGGCCTCGTCGAACGCTTCCATCGCCAGCTGAAGTCATCCCTTATGTGTCACGAAGAATCCCATTGGATGGATAAGCTTCCACTCGTGTTGCTTGGTATTCGCTCTGCATTTAAGAGTGATCTGAAGACTACAGCGGCTGAACTAGTCTATGGAACAACACTGCGGCTACCAGGTGGCTACTTCACTGCAGGGGATAAGTCATGTGATCCTACGGAATTCGCTCAAACACTTTCCTCTCACATGCAGTCCCTTCAGCCTGTTCCCCCTCGATTGACTAGCCAACAGAACATCTTTGTTTCCCCAGCCCTCCAGTCTTGCACCCACGTTTTCGTTCGTGTACCTGTCCCAAAACGGCCTCTCCAATGTCCATATGACGGGCCCTATGAAGTTCTCCGACGTACGCGCAAATCATTTCTCATCCAGCGCGGTTCCAAGGTCGACAAGGTTTCTATCGATCGTCTTAAGCCTGCGTTTTTGGAATCAACCTTAAGCGAGGTACATGTAGCTACCAAAAAGGTCCAGGGCAAATCTGTGTCGTTCGGAACTCTTTGAACTTCCTCTCTGGTGGGGGAGTGTGTAGTGAATACTCTTATTTTAGTTTCAAGATAAATGTTAATTTTACCGTCTTGAATTTCGGAATAGCTATAAATTCATTTTAAATTAGTTACCCATCATAATTCAATTGTAAACCACATTAATACTAATTTTATGTATACTGTATTATTTTATTGTATGTAAACATAATTAATTATAATAGAAATCCAAGGGTTATATTTTCCATCCTTGGTACTGTCGCAGTTTCGCCTAACGGACTCAATACGGCTAGTGAGATAATCACTGGTTGGCACTTAACCAGCGGCAGTGCTTATGGCTACATCATCCAGGTTAACCTATACCGGATAGATGCGCTACGGTCCCAAGCCGTAGCTTGCCTAGGCCCAACGACGACGACGACGAAAACCAACAACACCTTGGAAGAATTATTCGATATCAGTGCCTGTAAATGCTCCTTTATCTCCCATCAAAATGCGCTAGTAGGGCAAAATTGAGAAAATGAGAAAATGAGAAAAAGTTTGGTGATGGAGAGTAAAGCTAATCCTGCTGTCATATCTACTATATTTTTTGACGGAAGAAAGGACAAGACTTTGGTGAAGGTGAAGAAAGGAAACAAATGGTACTGAGACTCCATTAGAGAGGAACACTGTTTTGGTGTCTGAGCCAGGAAATGAATATTTAACCCATGTAGTTCCTTCTTCTGGTAAAGCTCAAGGTATAGCTGATAGTTTGTTCTCCTTCTTTCAAGAGTCAGCTATTAATGAGAGCATTCGTCTCATAGGATGTGACAGTACAAATACCAGCACAGGTGCCAAGGGTGGGATCATCCACCTCATAGAAGAAAAACTAAAGAAATCGTTACAATGGAGCATTTGTATGCTGCATCGGAGTAGCACTGAAAGAATGTGAAAAATGCCTGCAGTCAATTTCAAACCAATTAGAGAAGGCATTGATTTAACACACATATCAGAAGAGGTTATCGATGATCTTAGCCAAGATCAACAGTATTTGTACAAAATTATTGTGGCTATAAGAAGTGGGAATGTCCCAAAAGATTTGGAAAACACAAAACCCGGACCACTGAACCATTCTCGATGGCTGACATTAGCAAATCGTGTCTGCCGCCTATAATTGCAGAGAAAACTCCTTCATTGGCTCTTTATTCAATAATTTTCTTCATTGTTACAAATTATGGACCAAGCTGGTTCGATATCAAGAGTAGACCATATATATGGAATGGACCACATCACATATTTGAAGCAATTAAAAGATTTCATCTTCTTCCAAAGGATGTTCAGAATGTAGTGAAGCCTTACATTGCTAGAAAAGCATATTTTGCTCATTGCGAAAATGTTCTGATAGCAATGTTATCAGATACATCAGAACAAAAACGAAACAGAGCAGTTGATTTCATCATGAACATTAGAACAAAGACGGAAAATGTGTCCAAAATCAGAGAATTTAAGGTTCCTGAGATAAATTTCAACGCAAACGTATGGGATGATATTATTTACTAGTCAAAAGAAATGCTGACTGAACCTCCCCTCACTATGGCGCTCACAAATATTGAACTCAATGCACTTAAGGTTAAAAAACTGTGCCTACCCAATTATCCACTTCATTCACAAAGTGTCGAGAGGGCAATAAAACTTGTCACCGATGTGACCTCATCTGTATATTCCCAAGAATCCCGTGATGGATTTATAAGAGCAAGAATTAGGTCTCGTTCATTGCTGCCATGTATAGAAACCAAGAAAGAAATGACTTCACTTTTTGACAATTAGCTTTGAATTAGAGACTGAAATAATTCACCAAAATTTCATAAAAGCAAACACTTCACGATTTTTGAAAAGGGATCTTTTTGGAAGTGTATTGAGTATATGTTTCTGCAATTGTGGTAATAAAATGTCAATAATTTCTCTCGTTGTTGTTGTTGTTGTTGTTTAGCCGATCAGCCCACCCTGATCGAGCAAGCCGGCGGCACGCAGGTAACCGATCGCCCTCTCCGGAGTGGACCAGAGGTTCAGCGCACTCGTGATGTTGTGTTGTGTTCGTTGTTGTGCTAGAGCGGTACAGTCCGTCATAATGTGTTCAATTGTTTGTGGTGTGTCTTGGCACAGGTGGCAGGTGTCGTCTATGGAGTTGTCTAGTCTGTGTTTATATGTCCATAAGTTGGGGTGATGTCCACATCGGAATCGTGCTAAGTTAACTCGATCCGATCTGCTCAGGCTGATCTCTGACCTGTTAATGGGCGGCGGCTTCGCACCTAGGACCGCATTCGGACCGAGTCGTGTCAGTGCTTTGTGGGTTAGGTGTGTGTGTATGTGTTTTCTGTACTGTGTGATGTCTGGGGGCGTGGTATGGAATGGAGTATTTGGTTATAATGTCTCTCTGGTGTTACCTTAATGGTGCGAGGTGTTGGTGCATGATTGTACATGTAGTGGCAAGGGTGTTGTGGGTTAGTTGTCGCTGCTGCCATGAATTGTGTTCCCCTCATGTCTAAATGTTCCCTAACTTTTAGTATTTTTGTTTCTGTGTGCAGGTGTTCTATTGGTGTTGTTTGAGTGCATCCTGTAATGATACGAAGTGCGTTGTTTTGTATTGTTTGTAAGGTGTTTATGTGTGTGTTTGAGATAATGGGTGCCCAGCATGGGCTAGCATAGTCCATAACTGAGCGAATATATTGTTTGTAGATGAGTGATGTTGTTTCCTGCTGGTGTCCAAAGTTTGTGCCTGTTAGTACCCTAAGCGTGTTAAGTCTTGACGTACATTTGTTTTTAATGTCCTGAATGTGGTTTGCAAAAGATAATGATGTGTTGTATGTGACACCTAGTATTTTGGTTCTGTGAGTGTGTGGAATGTTGATGTTGTTTAGTGTAAGTTGTGGAATTACCTGGTGTTCTTTTGTGTTGCTTGTAAGCAAGGTGATGGTTGATTTTGTGGGCGCTACTTTGAGTCTATTGTGTGTGAGCCAGTCTTGTATACTGTTTATGTATGTTTGTAGGTTATTTGTAGCGGTGTCGATGTTGTTGTGGGTGGATGTTAGAGTGATATCATCTGCATATGATGATAAGGTAAGCGTGTTATCTATGGGTGTTGGAATGTCATGCATGTATAAGTTGAAGAGTGTTGGTGAGAGAACAGAGCCTTGAGGGACCCCGTTCGGAAAAAGCTTGTTTTTGGATGACTTGCCATTAAATGTGACATGTGAGTATCTTCCTGAGAGATAGTTGCTCAGCCACCTTTTGGTGTTATTGTGCATGTTTGTGTTGAGTATTTTGTTTATGAGAGGGAAGCGTGGGATAGCATCAAATGCTTTACTAATGTCTATTGTTGCTAATAGTGTACGTTGAGCTGGTCTTCTAGAGTTGATGCCATCCATGATGTGCTGCGTCAGGTTAGTGAGTAATGTCGTGGTTGAGTGGTGAGGTCTGAATCCATGTTGAGTAGGCGATAGTGGTATGTGTGGGTTGGTGATTTGTAAGATTAGTCTTTCTGTTACTTTGGAAGGTGTGCAAAGTAAAGTAATGGGTCTATAGGAAGCTGGTTCTGTTGGATTTTTGTTTGGTTTGAGTAGTGTAATAATTTTACCTTGTTTCCATATGTCAGGAATAATACAGTGTTGGTATGAATATGTGCTGATATTTGTGAGAGCTAGTATTCCTTGTGGGCCCAAGTGTTTAAGGTGTATGTTAGATATGTTGTCTGGTCCAGTAGCCTTCGAATTTTTAATGTTTTTGATGATCTTGGTGGTCTGGTCTGTATTGAAGGGTGTAATGGTCGTGTCGAGTCTGTAGGTTTTCTTGTGTCTGGCTGTTTGTCTGTCTGCGTGTTTCTGGTTGTTGTCTCTGTTTAAGTGACTTATCTTTGCGTAGTGATTAACTAAAATGTTAGCTTGTGTGTGTATGTTGGGATATTATTTTGGCTGCGACAGATAGCCGCGTGTGAGGTGTGAATGCCGCTGTTAGAGTGGGTAATGCTGTTTATAGTCTTGTATAGCCTGTATGTATCTGTGGAGTGGTTTAGTGTTGTTATGAATTCCCTGAATGTTTCTGTTTGTTTTTCTTTGAGTTTGTTGTTTATTTCTGTGTTGAGCTGTTGTATCTGCTGCTTTATGGCTTCTGTGTGTGGTGTTTGTGTGTTGTGTTTGAGGTTGTTACGTTGCCTTATGAGGTGGGCTATTTCTCTAGTGTAATTTGGGTTGTATTTCCTAATGTTGCCCTTGGGTATGTATTTGTTTGCATTATTGATAATCTGATTAAATGTCTTGAGTGTTGTATCGATGTTTATGATGGGTGTGCTGTTTAATGTGGTGAATTGTTCCTCAGTCTGTATTTTGAACTGTTCCCAATCAGCTTTCTTGTAATTTCTGTAAGTGTGCCTAAGGCTGTTGGGGCAGAGTGTAGAATGTGTTGTAATGATGATGGGCAGGTGGTCTGATGACAGTTGTTTTTCTGTTCTCCATTGTGTATGTGTTGCTAGTGAGGGGGAACAGAACGTTATGTCTGGGGAGGAGTTTGAGTATCCTGCTTGATGTGGTATGTGTGTATGTTCTTCTGTATTGTTAAGAATGAAGAGGCTGTTTAGTTGTGTGGCTATGTTGGCGCCTCTGGTGTTGTTTTGGTTGTGCAGGTACCAACTAGTGTCTTTGGCGTTGAAGTCTCCTCCTAAGATGACATTAGTGAGAGAGGCAAGATTGTGTAACTGTGGATTGTAATTGGCTGGCACCTGAGGTGAACTATCTGGTGGGATGTAAATGTTGATTAGTGTGGTGTTGTGTTTGCGCGTGTTTTAATGTTAACTGCCTGTATTTCTATCGTGTTATCTGCTTGGATTGTGTTTGTAATGTTTTGGGTAGCATCAGTGTAGCTAATGCTTTTACGTATGTAAGTGATGAGTCCACCCCCGTTACCCCCAGTACGATCTTGACGGATCGCCGTGAAGTCAGGGATGGTGGGTGTTTTGTGTGTGCGTTTTAGTTTTGTTTCTTGTATAAGTGCTATGTGAATGTTTTGTTTGTGTACGAATTCCCTAAGCTGCATGATTTTGTTTGTGAGGCCATCTACGTTGTACTGTAATATGTTAATATTATACTTCTGTATGTGTCTCATGGTGCTATTGTGTCTATGTCTTTGTGTATGGTGACATGTGTAAGTTGTAGTGGGGCCTGGATTAGTCTTAATGTCGCCAGAGAGTAAGAGTAGTTCGGGGAGCACGCAATTGTTCCCTGTAATTGAAAAAATAGCACGCTGAGAATAGGTCCGGCCCCGGGAGCCGATCGGCACTCTGACCGTGCCACGCAACAGGCCGTCGACTGCCAGTCTGGCCAACCGTAGACAGCCCGCTGTTGTTGTAGATTATAGTTTGAATATTCAAAATTATATAGGGTTATTAACTATTATCAAAGTAATATACTTCGGTCATCAAAGAATTTTTCATTTACTTAGAAAAAAGTTATTTATTTGTGATATCATTTACTGAGGTAAATTTTTATAAAATTTAAAATTGAGAAAATAATTTATAAAAGGGCACTTTCTAATGTATATTTTTTATTTTGAATCATTTTTATTCTATAGTGTCTTTTAATTGGATGCATATTTTTCAAGTTGTAAGCATTCATATGTTTGACTAGAGGCCATTTTGTTTTTCTCAAAAATGCGCTAGTAGGGCAAAACTGATTTTTCTTTTATATCACTTTATGTCATCTATAGAACCCAATACAGCAAATTATAAGTGAAGCAAATAAATATTCCACAAAGAATTGCGTTTCACCCCACCCCTAATTAACAGTGGTGTTCCTCATGGTTCTGTCCTGCCACCCACTCTTTTCCTTCTATTTATTAAATGATCTTTTAATTCGCACTTCCTGTCCTATTCACTCCTATTCCGATGATTCCACTCTTCACTTCTCCACCCGCTTTCCAAAGCGTCCCTCTCAACAGTCACTCCATGCTTCGCGTAGTACGGCTATGGAGCACCTGACCTCTGATCTTTCTGCTATCTCTGATTGGGGCGGAGAAAACCTTGTGGCTTTCAGTGCCTCAAAAACTCAGTTCCTCTATCTGTCTACTCGTCATAATCTTCCACACGACTATCCCCTTACCTTCAGCAATACACAACTCAATCCTTCCTCTTCTCTTAACATTCTTGGCGTTTCCTTTTCTCATGATCTTAACTGGAAAGATCACACATACAGTACTCTCTTTCTAAAACAGCTTCTAAGAAGTTAGGTATGCAGTACCGCCTCCGCAATTTCTTCACCCCGACTCAGTTGCTGTCTCTGTACAGGAATCTTGTTCGCCCCTGTATGGAGTATGTTCTCATGTGTGGGGTGGTTCAACCCACACAGCAGTACTTGACCGGGTGGAATCAAAGGTTTTTCGTCTCATCATTTCCCCGCCTCTTACTGATTATCTTCAATCTCTCTCTCTCTTCGCCGCAATGTTGCCTCACTCTCTCTTTACTATCGCTATCATAACGGACATTGCTCTTCTGAACTCTCCAACTGCATGCCTCCTCCTTTAAGGAGAGCACGTAGCACCAGACTTTCTACACTTTCTCATTCCTTTTTTGTCCAACTCTCTAACGCGAGGGTTAATCGGCATTTTCAATCTTTCATCTACTCAACTGGTCAACTCTGGAACAATTTTCCTCAATCATTCTTTCCTCCTGTTTATGACTTCCCATCTTTCAAACGCAGAGTGTCTAGGCATCTGAAAAACCCCGGACCTTGATTTTGGCTCTCTTCTTCTTCTATGGGAGGAGAGCTTTTGCGGGCATTTGCCCTTGGCCCCTCCTTCCTGCATAAAAAAATATAATATATATATATACTGGTGACAGTAGGCCTGCTATAATAAAGTAATTGCTTTAATTGAGAAATTTAAAGTAGTTACCAGTTTGTTCTTTCAACCAAATAAATAATGTATTTAATAAAGGATATAAAAAAGCTTTGTAGTTTTTGGTTAATTAATTAATTATTAGCAAAAACTTATATTATAAATTAATTATTATATTATATTATATTATAAATTATTATTATTATATTATATTATAAATTATTATTATAAATTATAAATTTATATTATAAAAGGCTTTTAATATTAATTCTGTAGATTTTACTTTATTGGGATTACTAAAGTATAAATAGCTCTATTCCTAAGTTTTAAGCTTAATTTAACTTAGTATTTAATTTAGTAGTATTTAGAGAGATCCAGGGGTTCATTCATTGCAAACCTAGTGTTGTGGCCTGACTAGCACAGGCCCCCCATTAGCTTGTTCTATCCAAGAGATAACCTAACTTGGACCATAAGGCTTTTAACTGAGTTAAAGAATAGTATTTGAGATGTTTTTAGAATGCGACTGTAAGGTTTGTAAGAAGGAAGTTAGGCTTACTTGGATAAGGCTGTGACATGTCAGAGTCGTGATGATTGGTATCACTCAGCCTGCATCAAAATTACAGAACAAGTGTACAGGGGTATGAAGTCACCAAATATTTTTTTGTTTTGCAGTAAGCGTTTAGATGAGGCTAAGGACATACTTAAGGCAAGGTTTAAAAAAGCTGCTAGCTCAAAATCTAGTGGGCCTAAGTTAGTTGGCCATATAATTGATATTGATTCCTGTTCTATTAAAATTAATGGAAAATTTAGGCCGGAAAGTGAGTAAAATACAAGAAATACTAATATAAGTCGTAGTGAGGTTGAGCCAGGGTCGGAGCTAGCTAGGGGCAGGCGGGGCAGTGCCCCGGGGCCCGGGTCGTTTCAACAAGTGATGAGAAGTTATTTGAGAGAGCAACAAAGCTAGTAAATAAATATGAAAATGATATTTCCTCTGGATTTCCAAGTCAATTACTCTCTTTTCGAATGTGCTTAAAAACAGACATTGAAAAAATGACGACAATCCATGAGCTATATTCATTTTTGATTAAAGACAACAGTATTTTGTGCTTAAGTTTTCCCGAAGTTGTGACTGCCATAACATTGTTCCTCACAATTCCTGTGACAGTTTCAAGTGCAGAGAGATTGTTTTCAAAACTTAAACTAATAAAGAACTATCTTCGAAATTCTATGAATGAAAAAAGATTAAGTGGACTCTCACTTATATCAATTGAAAACAAGAAAGCTAGAAATATTAACTTGGAGGATTTAATTAATGAATTTGCTGAAAGAAAGGCAAGAAAAGTCAAGTTCTGATGTTGTCGTAAGTAAACTTTTATTTCACGGTATCCTTTTTAAAGCTCAATATTTTGCATAATGTTTTGCCTTCTATGCCTCCATGCGTACAAGTAGTATCATAATTCTTAAATATATGCTAAATAAATAATGCAAAGAAAAGCAATATAAATGTATAATAAAAATTTTGTTAGGGGGCCCGTAAATAAGTTTTGCCCCGGGGCCCGTGACACTCTTGCTCCGTTCTTGGGTTGAACCTAAACCTAGCTCTAGTGTTAATGACAGGGATGCAGGCCCAAATAAGTTGAGCCGAGCCTAGTGATAAGGACACAGGTCCAAGTAAAGTTGAGCCTTAGTCTAGTCTCTAGCGTTACTGATAACATCGCAGGTCCAAGTAAAGTTGGCCTGATGAATGGCACATTGGCACAAAGTGAAGGGTCACTCAAGGAATAGAATTAGAGAGAATAGTAGTCATGTGGTAGCAACTAATAACAGGTTTAGAGATACTTGGTAATTTAGATGAAGCAGTATAGTGTGAATATACCATGGTTAGGGACTATCATTAGGGATCAGGGCAAAGAATTTTGCAATAAAGGAAAGAAAACTCGTAGAAGAATATGTATTCCGGGAGGTAATATTTCTAAAGTCATTGAGGTTGTGAAGAAGTTGCCTGAAAGCCTCGAGGTAAAATTATAGTTCATGTACGTATAAATTAAACAAGCAACAATAAAGATGGTAGATTTAAGTTGAATAGAAATTCAGAAGCTAAAATATAGGTACAGGGAATTAATAGAAACTTTAAAAAATAGGCAGACCAGGGGTTATGTAGCGGGCATTTTGCCAAGGGTTGGAGTAAGCACGGAATTTATAAGTATCATAGAATTGTAGACTTAAATGATAAAGTAAAGATACTGTGTAGCGAGGGGGTTCAGTTCATACATTTGTGGGATAATTTTAATGAAAGAAGGGAGCTTTATAGTAAGGATGGATGGATTATATCTTGGTGGAAAGAGAAATGTTTTATATGGGAGTTTTAGAGGACAATGTGAGTTCTTTGGGGTTTTGAAAGATAACTTTAGATCAACAGAGGGTATAAAGCATCAGGATATATGTACAGTAAAGTTAATACTGTTACAGTCTTAAATACAGATTATATCAGGAATAAGCATATCAGCTATCTAGCCAAAAGTAGTAAACCAGTTAAAATTGAGGGGTTGAAGTGTTTTTATACAAATGCACAACGTCTTAGGAATAATAACAAAATTACAAATGATTATTTAGTTATATGATTAGTGAAAATCTGGCACTTTACTGGGGGGGGGGGAGAATTTGCCCTAAAAATTTTCAGGGTGCCCTGATTTCCGCATAAGCACTATGTGTAGCATAAAATAACACAAAGGTTAGAGTATGAGTAACATATATTAAAGCCTTTTTCATATAAAAAAACATTACAATTTACAAAAATGAGATAAAATTTTGCTACAACATTTCTAAATGACAAGCAAATCTGCCCTGAAAATTTCAGTATTTGCCCCTTAAATGCTCAATTCCCTATCCTGGGGGGCTGTCGCCCCCTCAGACCCCCCCCCCCCGCCTCATACGCCTATGCTAGTGAGGCTTGACTTAATGATGGCGTATTCAATAACACTAGAGCAGAGTATGAGTTAAATAGTTATACAATGTATATTTATCAGAGAATTGACAAGTGGTTTGGTCTTATACATTAAGACTTATTTAACTTCAGTTCAGAATGATAGTATTAAATTGTGATAGAAAACGGTAAAATCAATTTGGGTTGATATCTGTGTCTCAAATAAAGAGTATATTCGGATAGATGCATTTTACAGATCTCCAAACCAAACGCAGGAAGTTAATGATAGTATGGTTCAGGAAATAAATAAAAGTTGTTGTACTAGAACTTTAATTCATTTTAACCTGCCTCATATAAACTGGAGCCTTTTTGAAGGAAATAATAGGAAAAGTAACTTCTTTATTAAATGCTGGAATGATAATTATGATTCAATAAATCAGTGAAAGTAGAGAGATGCGAAGTTAATAAAGATGAAAGGTTTTGTAAAATGTCTTTTCTTTTATTTATACAAACCGCACAATCTTTAATTTATATTAATTTTTAGAGTGTGGCCCCCTGGCAGATACCTCAGGAGGAATGTGGTCACCTGGCAGATACCTCAGGAGAAATGTGGCTTCTTTGAGGTTGGAAGGTGGACAGCGCTGTTGTACCATATCATACTGAACTTTTCTAACAGACTCACCTATTCTTTCCCTCAAATGTTCCAAAGTTGTTGCTATTGGTGAAACAAAAACTTCATTTCTGACATAGCCCCAGAGGGGCGTTTAGATCGGGCGAACGAGCCGGACAAGAAATGGCCTCCTCACGCCCGATCCAACGATCAGGCAATTGCTCATTCAGGAATGTTGTAACCTCAAAAGAAGCCACAAAAGAAACTCATATTGAACTTCAACAGCTTATAAATAAAACTGTTTGAGTTTTTCTTTATTTGTACATCTTGCTTTTTTCTGTAGCTTTGTTAGTTCTTTCATAATAAATGTTTAAAATCGGGAAGATCATTTGTAATCACCCGGTGTGTGTGTGTGTGTGTGTGTGTATATATATATATATAGCTTAACATGGAATCCGAACCACGACTGTTCATGGAACAAGGAACCCTTCTGGAACAATGAAATCCACTTTTGTCCGAATAAGTAATGGTGAATGGAAAATACTAAAGTTTTTCTTTTTTATGATGGAAAGCCAACGTGGGCAACGGATCCACTAACAAAGAGACCCCAAAACAGTTTCCCTCACACCAGCTATCTGTTAAGCAGATAGAAACCAGCTTTGGGTCACTAGCAAAGAGGTCCCCAAAATATAATTTTCCTCACCAGCTATCTGCTATGTAGATAGCTGGTGTACTGTTGAATACACGAAAGTCTTGGAATTATTATTTCTTTTTCCTTGTGGGTCTGCATCTTGTATATATATAGCTTAACGTAAAATTCGAATCACGACCCACCACGGGTCATATATATATATAATATGATGTCTTTCACTGTACCAATTAAGGTAACCAAATTCTGAAATATTATTTTTAAATGCCTGTATTTTTAGCGCTAATTGATAGAGACTAAATATTTCTCTTTCGCTCTTTGGTACTTGTTTGTTCGAGGATTGTTTTCCGTTACTCGATGGCTTTGGATGTATTTCAAGAGGTAAATGCTTTAAAAAAAAAAAAAAAAGTCTATTTGGAAATAGATAAAAGAAAAAAAACGTAATAAAAGAGAGAAGAGAAATAGTCACTTTTTGTCGTTTTGAGGAATTTTGAAATGGGCCGAAAAGATACAGTTTTTATCTTTGGTTGTTTTTTTTCCTTTAAATTTTTTGAGTTTTCTTTTGTGAACTATAAGTTGAATGATATATTAAGTCTCTCTCTCTCTCTCTCTCTCTCTCTCTCTCTCTCTCTCTCTCTCTCTCTCTCTCTCTCTCTACGTAAATGACCAGTTATTATAAAATTAGAATGAATTAATTAAATATTTCTTTTTTAACTGAATTTGAACTAAAAAATACGAAGAAAAATGAAACCAATTTATTTACAATGAAATTTCGCAATAAAATATCCATTAGAATGACACTTACAATTAAGGAACGTTCAGTAACCGCCAAAACGTAAAATTAAAAACATTTCAAGACGAATTTCTACAACCTTTTCCTCTATTTGCAATAAAAAAGTTGTTTTTGTTGTTGTTGTTGTTGTTGTTGCTGTTGTTGTTCTAAATTTTTTGCCATTCGAAGAAAATAGAAAAAGTGTACTTTCTAGTACTTTCGCGTTTATTTCAACTCCCCTCAAGATCGTAAAACGTTTTCTTTGACGTGTGTAGAATATTTTAAGTTTAATATATATATATATAATATATATATATATATATATATAATACAATTTGCATCAAAATGTAGACTGATTTAACGTCCTCATATATATATATATATATATATATATATATATATATTAGTGATGTAGCGGATGTCATTTTTTTCACATCCGCGGATGCGGATGCGGTTGAGGATGTTTGATTTCAACATCCGCGGATGCGGATGCGGATGCGGATGTCTATATTTTCGTTATTTTTTAGGATATAGTCGAGATTTGTTGTGTTTAACGTATATAATAAGTTATTATATAGAGAGAGCTGTAGCTATAATGTAGTATAATTGATTAATTGTACAATAATTGCTGTACTTTTCTCTGAACATATAAAATAATATCAAGCATCTAACTAATATAGAATCAATTAGTGAATTCGTCTGCAAATAAATTCGTTATATTTTGTTGAGTTTCAGCCACAATTAGAAACCATAATTGTGTTACCAGGATGCGGGACGTGAACCCAACTCAAATGCACCCCACCGACCTCTTTCCCCAACCTCCTCCTCCTCCACCCTTATAGAAAGAGATCTTTAATTAGCTTGATAACTATTTATATTAAGTTTAAAGTTTTATTAGGCATATTTATAAATGAGTAATTAAAATAAAGTAAACTAAGATGTTCATCGTTTAATGTTCAAACTTAATTATAGGAATGTTATGCTTAAGGAACATTAATTTTTCTGCCTTTTCTGCTGCCAGTCTGTTTCTCTTTTCATCATATATTAATCCAGCACTGCTAAATAATCTCTCGCTTGGTACGTTTGTTGGAGGACAGGCTAAATGTTTCCTTGCAAGTTTACTCAAGTATGGATAGATATTCTGCGTATTTTTCCACAACTAATAGGATTGTCACATGCAGCCAGGCGTTTTTCTTGGTGATAGCTCTCGATCATTTTTACTACATCTTTTGACATCGCGTAGGTCTCGTCATCGCTGCTTGACTCAAGAAACTGAGAGACAGATTCTGTGATAGATTTGCTTGTTGAAGGTGTTGGTTCTGTCACTGAAACTTTTATTCTTTTGGTGGGTGGCGAAGCGACAGATCAAGAGATTGAAGCTCTTCAACTGCTTTGCCAAGTGATGATTTAACTCGTTCTAATGTACTAGGTGAAAATAACTTAGCTTTGTAACATGGATCTAAGTAGGTTGCAAGAGAGTAACTTCATACAAGAACAGCCTCTCGTCTTGTCGCTTGCATCACTTTTGCGCACAATGAACTAGTTCTATTAATATAGTAGAATTTTATAATTTCCGCTTATTAATGACATTTTATCTCAACGGTCCACATCCGCACGACATCCGCAGTCCAAAGTGCGGATGCGGGTGCGGATGCGGATGCGAGAAATGTGCGGATGCGAGAAAATGTGCGGATGTTCCGCGGATGCGGATGCGGATGTGACCTACATCACTAATATATAATATATATAATATATATATATATATATATATATATATATATATATATATATATATATATATGATGAATAAAACCACGAAGGAAAGGAAACACAAAATGGTGCTCAAGCGCTTTCGTCTAATGACATCCTCAGGAACACTGAAGTACATAAAAAGGTTAAGCCTATATATAGGCTTAACCTTTTTATGTACTTCAGTGTTCCTGAGGATGTCATTAGACGAAAGCGCTTGAGCACCATTTTGTGTTTCCTTTCCTTCGTGGTTTTATTCATCGTAAATATTTTTCACGTGTTACCTTCGTGAAATAATTTTCATATATATATATATATATATATATATATATATATATATATATATATATTATATACAGGGTGTCTCAGAAGTAGCGCACCAGTGGCTTCATTCAGTTTAATAATTTTAAGATAGCTTTTTGATTAATTGTACATACTATTAATTTTATTATTCGAACATATATATTGTAATTAAACATCAATTATAAACCATTTCAACTCTTAAACCTCGTAAGTCTGAATAAAGCTTATGGTGAGCGACTTCTGAGACACCCTGTATATATATATATAAGGTAAAAAAGTCCTCAGTGCGATACATTGGATATAGAAAGGCAAAACCATTTTATATACTCGTAGAACATCCTTATGAAATAGTAAAGGAATTATGTCTAAATATGTTTGTTACTTTCACAGAAGTTTGTACATCTCTCCCTCTAACCCGTATTCGGAACATTAGGTTAGATCAGTGTTTCCTAACCGAAGTGCCACAAAAATTAAAAATTTAAAATTTAAAAGTTACTGAAGAGATGCGGAATTCAAATGAAACAAACCATTTACAATAAAAGGAAACTGTCTAGGCTCAATATGAAGTTACGCGGTGTTGTAGGGCATGGGGTAGAAACTGGCTGTTCTATAGCAAGAAACGAAAATCCTCCACGATGACGCGAAAGTCGAACAGATGTCGTTGCTGGTGCCGTTAGCCAAAATCAAGTCGGGAACCACTGAGTTAAAGAGTATGAATAATTCAATCAGAAACCCTATTTCATTTCTTCCAAAGGATGACCAACCAGTCAGAGGAAGGAAAATATTCTTACGCCTTTCGTCAAATACGCAATTTCATTGGAATGAATCCACAATGGCTTAACACTCAAATTATTTGAAGGAAAACCACTCATATACTGAAAATGAATCTATGCTAAATAAAATCTTAACAGTTATACGCACGAACGTACAGAATGTTACATTTTTGTATAGATTTATGGAGGATATACAGTACATATAAAAGATATATGTATGGGATCGTCATCTATGCATAGGATTTACCATAAAAAAGGGTTTGGTTCAGATTAGGGAGAGGCCATCCGCAGGATATAAAAACTTTATAGCTTCTAAAATTTAAAAAAGATACCAATACGCACACACACACACACACACACACACACATATATAATATAACTTCATTGTATAAAATGTTTAAAGTTATGGTGAAAAAGTAAAAAAAACGAACTGTAGACTTTTTATCTTATAATTAAAGTACATTCGTAATGTAAATTCTTGCCGCAAGTATTTTTCTGTAAAAATCTTCCGCGTTTATAGGGTCCATCGAGAGAGAGAGAGAGAGAGACAGAGAGAGTGTGTTGCGCATTTACGTTATCTCTTCAATTTGCACGCGTTAAGATCAAGTTGTCAAGTTATCTCCGAATTTAACTCATGATATTATAAGTGCATGAACGCTAAAACACACACACACACACACACACACACACACACACACACACACACACACCACATTATATATATATATATATATAATATATATATATATACAGGGCGTCCCAAAAAAATGTATACACACTTTAACAGCTGATAGCTCAATTGATGTTTCTTTCTTTCCAAGTTAAACCCATTAGAATTAATAATGGCAGTCAGACTAAGCTTTGAACAAAGGAAATTCATTCTAAAATGCTACTGGAAGTGTGAAAACGCAGTTGAAGTGCAAAGACAGTTTAGGAGGGAGTTTCAAACAGATCCACCAACGTGACTTACTATCACTCGAATTAGAGATAAGTTTGAAGCCGATGGAACTGTTCAGAATGTCCACAGAAGCGTTCTGGAAGACCACGGACATCGACAAGCCCCACAAAGCAAGAAAGAGTACTGGAAACGTATCACCAAAGTCCAAGAAAATCTGTGCGGCAAGCGAGTCGTGAGGTAGGAATTTCAGAATCGTCTGTCCAACGCATTTTGAAGCGCTGTCAATGGAAAAGTTACATTCCAAGATTAGTCCATGCTATTAATGAAGATGATGATGATCCGGACCGAAGAGTGGAGTATTGCGAGTGGTACTTGGCACGATGTGGATGTGGATTGGACGAAGGGGTTTCGTAGAATACCCTCCGCGTTCACCAGACCTCACACCACTAGACTTTTTTTTATGGGGATACTTAAAAGACAAAGTCTACGCTATAAAACCTGCAACAGTC
>JAJOZX010013153.1:82500-93882 GCA_023014485.1 Bathynomus jamesi
TGACCTTTCCCAGAAAGATCGCGAGAAAAGGAAACACCAAGAATATTAAGAGAAGAGGAAGGATTGAGCTGTGTATTGTTGAATGTAAGGGGATAGTCGTGTGGAATATTGTAACCAGTAGACAGATGAAGGAACTGAGTTTTTGAAGCACTGAATGCTTCAGATCAGAGGTCAGGTGCATTATAGCCATCTCATGCGAAGCATGAAGTGACTGTTGAGAGGGACGCTTTGTGAAGCGGGTGAAGTAAAGAGTGGAATCATCGGCATAAGAGTGGATAGGACAGGAAATGCGACTTAACAAATCATTGATAAATAAAAGGAAAAGAATGAGTGACACACCAGAGCCCTGAGGAACACCACTGTAAATAGCTTTAGGAGAAGAACAGTGGCCATCTACACCCACAGTTATAGATCGGGCAGAAAGGAAATTAGAGATGAAGACACAGATAGAAGGATAGAAACCGAAGGAGTGCAGTTTGAAAATTAAAGAATGTCCCAGACTCTATCAAAAACTTTTGATATGTCTAGCGCAATAGCAAAAGTTTCACCGAAATCCCGAAAGGAGGATGATCAAGAGTTAGAGAGATATGAAAGAATATCTCCAGTAGAGAAATAAAATTGTGAGAAGAGGTGTTTAAGAATCTTCCTATTGAGGATAGATTTAAAAACTTTAGGAAGGCAAGAAATCAAAGCAAATGGACGATAGTTGGGGGAGGGGGGTTGAGGGCGGTCACCCTTCTTTGGAACAGGCTGATTGAAAAAAAACGTCCAGCAGGAACGAAAAGTACCAGATAAAAGCCAAAGACGAAACAGTTTGTCTAGGAAGGGTGTCAGCACAGAAGCACAGTTCTTGAGAACAACAGGAGGGACACCATCAGAACGTACACCTTCTAGAGTTGAGCCCGCATAGGGCAGAAAAAAAAACATCTTTGGAGGCGATTGTAATTTCAAACATAATTAAATCAGAGGCAGGAGGAGATGGAGGAACAGCACAGGAATTGTCGAGGGTTGAGTTGAAAGCGAAAGTTGAGCGAAGAGTTCAGCTTTATCAAAAGAGACAGTAGAGCCGTCGAGATGGAAAAGAGAAGGGAAAGAAGAAGAAGAAGTAAAGTTGTTGGAGAGGTTCTTGGTTAGGTGCCGGAAAGAGCGAGAAGAATTAGAACTGGATAGGTTTTCAAATTTTTGTCTAATGAAGAAATTTTGGCAAGTCGAAGGACAGATTTTACACCATTCCGGGCAAAAAATATAAGCTAATTGAGAGACAGGAGTTGGATGGCGACGATACCTTCTGAAAGCCTCCTCTCTGTTACGGATATCATTAGAAGAGGCAAATTTTTGCATTAGTAGCAGGAATAAAATATGGAATGTACGCCTCCAAGCCCGAGAGAATCACCTCCGTAATGCACTCAGCGCAATAATCATTCAATTGGAAATCATAAGAGTACTGTCTAATGGCCTCCCAATCACCGGAGCCAAAGTGCCAAAAGTGTCTTCTCTTGGGAAGATCCAAAGGACGAACTGGATAGGACAGGAAACAGATAGGTATAAGATTGTGGTTGGAGGAGCCCAACCGAGAAAAAAGTTTAACAGAATAAGACGAAGGACGAGAGGTGAGAAATAAATCCAGAATGTTGGGGTTATCTCCAAAACGATCGGGGATACAAGTAAATTGGGAAGAAAGCCAAAAGTGGAGGTGAACATTGAAATCTCCTAAAATGGAAATTTCAGCAAAAGGATAGTGAGATATAATGTATTCCACTTTAGAAATGAGGTAGTCAAAGAGTTTTGGATAGTCACTAGAATTAGGAGAAAGGTAGACAGCGCAGATGTATTTAGTTTGAGATTGGCATGTAAGTCGTAGCCAGAGGGTGTAGAATTCGGAAGATTCAAGTTCGGGAATACGAGAGCAAGTTAAGTCATTGCGTACATATACACAACATCCACCTTTGGAATGAAACTCAGTATAGAGAAAGTTGTAGGGTACAAAAAAGAGGTTGCTGTCAATCGTTCCGGACATCTGAGTTTCAATAAGGAAAAGGAGGAGTAGAGGAGGAGAGGTAGTGTTCAATAGATTGAAAATTTGAGGAAAGTTCACGAATGTTGCAGAAGTTTATGAAAAGTGAATCAGGCAGAGGCCCAAAAACATCTCGAATTGGAGTAACAGAACCAGCCCCGCTGCCTGGGCCTGCTTTCCCGTTATCGGCAGCGGGTGAGCCAGAAGTGGGGATATTTATGGTCCCCTCCACAGGAGACTCCGAGGAGCTTGAGGTCGATGCTCTTTTTTTAAATTTTGAAAAAATTGTGTATTATGTAAGATGCGTGTATGCGTAGTGAGGAATAGTGTGTTTGAAAGAATGCTAGACTGCTCACAGAGTAGATGAGACACGGAAAAAGATAGCTAAGGAGGACAGTGACAGGAGAAACGGGAGTTCCAGTACTTCCTGTATTCTGTCTAACGTCCCCCCCCCCACCCCCCACCCACCGAGACTACTTCCCTGATCGACTGGTGTCCACAGTCTCCTCAAAAGAGGATAATAAAATTAAAAAAAATTATCATTCTCACAATATTTTTATTTTTCAGTCATAGTTTCTAGTTAGGTTCGAATCAAAACAGAGCTTTAAAAATAATGTATGTTTTATAGTAGTCAGACCTAAAAAGGATTCCTCAGACCAAAAACGAAATCTATCGAAAAGGAATTTGAAGTTGAAAGTCTTATAAACGAACAGCAATGAAATACTCTATTGTTTCAAGTCATTGGAAAGGAAAGTTGTATACTCACCTTGCCCATGATTGGTGAACAGCTTTTGTTTTGTCTGGCGAGAGGCACTCAATGGGGTTGTGCCAGGCACTTGGGTCAAGAGGAGGCAACCCGCCGCCCAAAACAATAACAACACTAATTGTTTTGTCATAGTTTCAGTTTCTGAGGCGAGGTCTAAGATCAATCTATGATGACCCCTGACCCCCTAATTATGAACTCCCGCTTGTATTATTGGTGTTCTACATATATATATATATATATCTATATGGTTGTCATATATACTGTATATATGTATATGTATATGTATATATATGTATATATATGGATATACTAACCAGGATCAAAAGCCATGTTACTTGACCCTATCCGGAAATAATCACAGGGGGTTAGGCCTTATATGTTTATAGTTAATATATTTATTTAACAAATATATAATATAATTTGAATAAAAACAAATCTGTTTTTGGAATATAGAATTCAGTAGAATTATGCATTATGAAACATACGTGAACAAGAACAATAGGATATATATATACACACGAGTATATAATTCATTATAGTTAGTATTAATCACTGTAAAGCTGTTTTTACATTAGAATCAATGGTCGAACGAGTATTTATAATTTCCGTATTACCTCATACTGGGTCGCGAAACATTATATATATATATATATATATATATATTATATATATTATATATATATATATACACATCGATGAATCGGTACAGAATTTAAATCCTGTACCGATTCATCGATTTGTTGTACCTGGTACCTTTTAATTTCGCAGCCATCCCCTACTAAAAGAAAAAAAAATAATATATTATAGTCAACACTGAATATTCCTATGATGCACGACTTTGGCGCCACCCTGTATATATATATATATAATAAATGCACTAAAATTGTAATCCAATTACAATACAATATTTAACATGGTTTCAAGGTATAGGTTACAAATTTTAACTAGGAAAAACTATAGAATAATTTTTTAATATTTTAATTTTGGAAATTTAAATTTCTAGAAGAGTTAAGAATTATCTGCTTAGTCAAAATTATCCTTTGCTTAATAGGAAATCTTTCCACATAGTACTTTTGGGAGGGCCATGACCTCACTTATGTTAATTTTCAGGCGTATATATATATTTAATGCATAATAACTTGCACTCATGCGTGAGTGACATAGGTTTATCCTGTTCTGTACATATATATTATATATATATTAGGAAATTATAAATACTTGCTCGACCATCGATTCTAATACAAAAACAGCTTTACTATAATTAATATTAACTATAATGAAGTAAGCCTTTATTATAATTACTATAATTTTGAAACTCAATGAAATTGAATATCGAAAAGATTCTTATATACTTCTAAGTAATGTGGAACCAAACATGGTTTGTAAACCTCATTTTTTGTGGGGGGGGGGGGGGGGGGTGTTGAAATGAAAATGAACGCAACTATTATCAAGTGAGGAGATGAGAGAGTGAGAAAGAGCTGATCCTCACCCGTCGCACTCGGAATCAACACTGAACCATCAAGTTCAAACTCCCTTCTATTTAAAAGAAGTTGGTTTGGGTACTCCACAGCATCATCTGCATTTTTTAATTTTTTTTTTTTATTCTTTTCCTTTTAATTACTAACTTTTCTATTACGTTATTAACTTTTCTGTTCCGTTATTAACGTTTCTCCGTTTTAATACGTTGGCGTTATTCTACTCGAAGGTCTCATTTTTCTCAGTGGGAATTCGTCTTTCTTTCCCACTGTATACTTTGCTTAATCTGTCTCATTGATTGCTTCCCCTCATATTTAATTTCCGTGTGTGTGTGTGTGTGTGTGTGTGTGTGTTGTGTGTGTGTGTGTGTGTGTCGTCCCAGCAGGGACGAAGCTATTACTTTGAGAGAAAAGCTGTGTCACTCGTTAATGGAAATTCACAATATATATAATATATATATATATATATATATATATAGTAGATACGTATATTGTTTACATGTTTACGTTAATTTTAGGTCTGATATTTGGCACTGTCTATTTGCTTGCTCAATCAATTCTTAATACATCTGAGGGTTTTCTTTCCTATTTTGATGTCAATATACAAGCTAAAACTAATTAAAAATTCATACATACGATATAAAACTTGTATCACTTTGGAAATGGTCATGAATATTAATTCACGAGGTCTGATTGGCTGATTCCGTAAGACGCTTCAACCAATCACCGTTTGAAAATATCCTAACCAATTTTTACTGTTCACTTCCGCGTAATTTGAAACAAAAAAAAAAAAAAAAAAAAGCCGTAGAAAGAATTTTTTTTACTTTATATAATTATTAACTATTAGAATATAGAGGAACCATTTACTTAATAATGGTACTTGTTAAAAAAAAACAAAAACAAAAAACACAAACGAAACTAAAATTTAAGATGGTTTTTTTTTTCCTTATTATAAGTTTTCAAATCATATGGTGACTATGGTCATCATCAATTTCAAAAAGACAAACGCGTCAAAATGACGGAAGACGTAAATCTTATTGGTAAAGAAACGCATTAATTTTTCAGTGTGCAATAACATATTGCGTCGTTTGAACTTACTACGTATATTTCTTGTCTCATTTATTTCATTTGGGTAAAACTTGATGACCTAATGAGGAGGAATTCATTTATTTACAAACATCATATATATATATATATATATAGAGGGGGAGAGAAAGAGAGAGACTTGTGTATATGTTACGCGTAATCGGTGAAATTGCGTATTTCGGGAAATTGGCAGTTCATTTGCCAAATTCATGAAATAAGGCAAAGTTAAAACTGAGAGTTCAACTGTTAGTTTGCTTATTTCAAGAAATACGCAGTTTCACCGAGTACGCGTAACATATATATATATACAGGGTGGACCATAAAAACTATTACCCAACTTTTGAAAAAATATTGTGGCTCACCCTCTATATTGATCTTACTGCTGAGGCCGTATGTTGTACATTTACTCTTTCAAACGCTGGCTTTCAATCTAGATTCAACGCCACAGGAGTAGAGGTACAGGCACAACTGGAGGGAGGTATCAGAATATGGTGCATAATTGAAAGGTGGTCAAAGTCAGCAACTGATACTTTCAAATGACAGTCAGTTTCTCCATAAATAATTAATTTTCCTAATTTTTACACAAAATAATTAATTTATTTCCTTTTTCATTTCAAACCATCATTCTGCTATAGTTGGTGAAAAGTTATAACATAATGAAATACTCTTGGAAGATGAAGCATTGATATTGAACCTGCGTAAGGAGAAACACTGGGGTGCAAAACGAATGAAGAAAGAGTTTCCAAATAAACGATGGACGATACCTGGACTTCAATATCTCATAAAGAAAATCCATATCACAGGGTCGACCAAACGAAAAGAAGGCAGTGGAAGGCCAAAAACATCACGTACTGAGGAAAATATTGACACGGTTTCATCCATGATATGCAGTCAAGAAGAACGGCCCAACACCCACAAGTCCGTTAGAGAAATTTCAAAAACTACTGGTTTTCTCGCTCTAGTGTTCGTCGTATAGTAAAAGATGATCTGGGTCTTAAATGTTTTAAAAGAGTCGAAGTTCATAAGCTCTCTGCATCAAATAAGCGAGGAAGAGTTGAAAAATGTCGTGCTCTGTTAGATCGATTCCCAGATAGAGGAATGTCGAAAATATGGTTCAGCGACGAGAAGACCTTTACGGTTGCTTCAACAATAAATACACAAAATGACCGAGTTTATGGAAGACAGGACAAAAAATCTATCAGGCTAGATCGACTTTGCAGGGAACGTCCGCATTTTCTCAAAAAGTCATGGTTTCCATCTTTATTTCAAAGTTAGGGAGTCAGAGAGTGTTTTGTTGATCAAAATGCCAAAATCACTGCTGCTTATTACCAAGAAAAATCCTTGATCCGGAACTGTCGTCGATAAGAGAGAAATCAAGGTTGCAAGCGTGCATTGATAATGGAGGAGGGCACATTCCGCATAATCTTGGACTCAATTAGGTAACTGTATAGAAACAGAAAGTTTTTCCACCCGTGTCTGTATAACAGCGAATTACAAAATAATGGCTACAGTTAGCAAAAATCCAACTTCACCACGAGATAGACCATGAAATTCTATACAGGACACATACTGATTGTACAAATAACATTGTTCAAAATCAGGGTAATAGTTTTTTGGCCCATCCTATATATATATATATAATTTTGAAGCCCCTACATTGAAAGAAAAATGAGTGTATTATATGCATATAAGTTTAAAATTTGAAAGGTAATGTAAGCATATTGTTGGCAACTTTATCAAAGTGAGGCTCAAAATATATAGAGGTACGTCCATCATAAATGGATCAAATCCTTGTTTTACAAGGTCGTAAAATTTCTGGCAACGGTTTTTTTTTAATAAAATCTAAAGAATTTTGTAAAATAAAGATCCGTCTTAAGTTTGCACCCTTTAGGAATATAGATAACCAGATATACGTCACTCTAATATTAAAAAGTAATAATAAAGTACTGTTGAAGTTCTTTTGGTTACACGGCGAAATGTAACCAAATATTTTTATAAAATAGTACCAGCAAACACGCAGAAAACAAAGACTTCTCTCAACCTTCTATACATAGAAATATTATCTTCTTTTGTCTCATATCACTTCAAAAAGAAGTTTTGAATACCATTTGTTCTCTCTAAAGAAGTTATGTATCATTAAAAGAACTTATTATATCATCTCAAAAGAAGCTTTCATACCCAAAACAAGGAAAAACTTCCCCTAGAATGCACCCCTCAAAAGGAAGTTATAAGTTCTAAATTTACTTCTGACATAGACTTCACAGACACTGATTTGTTTTTCATTTTATTTACTATTCCCAGACTCCAGTGGATGGTAATGGTAATGGTCAGTGGGTACCCGCAACATCTGTTTTAAGTAGAAGTTCGCTGAGCAGGCAGTATGGGAGGGGAGGAACCCACTGCTCGACATTTCCTTTTGTCTTCGCGTTGAACGAAATGCCTTTTATTCGAGGTTAGGAGAAGGGAAGGCGCGAACCCGGCCTGTACTTCTGTACATATAGGACTAATAAAATAGAGTCAATTCGCTAAACCAAATCCACAGTCCATATCAACCAAGTTTTCTCTCTCTCTCTCTCTCTCTCTCTTTATATATATATATATATATATATATACCTGTGTAGAATTTGGGAAAAAAGTTCGCCTAGAAACAAAATTCCTAAAAGAACATAATAAATTACTAATTAGTAATAACTTGGTGTTGTTTTAGAAATTTTATTACTGTCACAAAAAAGAATAAAATATTCAAATAAAAGCACAATTAACAATTTTTTTATGCTTTTCAAATATTGTATGTTTTCAAGAGAATATTTTTTCCGCAAGTGTACAGTCGATTGAAAAAGTTGCACCCTGAATGTCCGTGTTCCTTATACCAATATTTATTGGTTTTTATGATAAATTGGTTTAGTTAGCGCAGAACTTATCTCATGCATCTTCTTCCTATCAATTTCTTCAATAACAACGTTACTAACGGCATAAAAATAGAATCTTACGTTTGAAAAGCCCATAATTACCCATTTAATCACATTCAAACACGAGTGAAAAGCTTCACTTGCAAACGTTTGTCTTATCATGACACGAGGCAATCAGTGTATAAGTACACAACAATGCGCAAAATCGGACAAGAAACAAAAGACAATCATTAATAATTATTAGTAAACACATGTCAAAATGATTTTACTAAAGTTTCACATGGAATTAAATATCACAATATATATATATATATATATATATATATATATATATATATATATATATAATATATATATATATATATATTTGGTGAACTCACAATACGGTTCATTTAATATTTATTAATTCAGTGAATGTTCAAAATACAGGCCGTACATGAAGATGTTTACATTTTTGCATATCCCATTTCACTTATATAAACTATTACGGACAGTGCGTAACATTCTAGTAGAGACGTTGGCACACAGCTTTCGATTGTTCACCTTTTGTGTGGGATTATTCCAAGTCTGATGCTTACAAGTTACTGCCACGGGCCAGTGAAGGACTAATTGCAGTACTTCACTCAAATATCTCTGCAAGGAAAAGTACTAAGGTACCAGAGATAGAAGCAATATTTATAAATTCAAAATACCTCTAAACGCGAAAGCGTTTAAATGTTTTCTCGGGGGTTGAAATATGCGTGAGTTATTGTCGACTACGAAGCCTGTCGTCGTAGTTGACTACGACGACAGGCTTCGTAGTCGATACTAACTCTACGGTAGTTCAGTGGTGTCGCACGCGACTATTAGTCAGAGGCGAGGTTTCAGGTTCAAATCTTCGTACAGGGGTTGATTTTCATGATATATAATACAGGGTGATCAAAAAGTAACGCAACCCATGGAGAAACGCACATAATTGATTTTTTTCCTTCTGTTGCAGGCGATGATTCAGAAGTGTGTTGATGCAATTTCACAGGAAACGTTGCAAAGGGTCTTTAAGAACATGAATCGCCGTATCCACCTGTGTGAAGCACAGAACGGTGCCCACTTCCAGCACTTCCTCTGAAATAAATCGTTTTCCCATGGGTTGCGTTACTTTTTGATCACCCTGTATATACTGCCTAGAAGATATTTCATTTGAGGAGAGCATGAACAAGCGATAAAAAATAGCCTAATTAAGGTAAAAAGAGTTTGAGTGAAGACAACTGTATAAATACAGACCAAGTAGGTCTGCTGCTCAATCCCCTGTCCACGGATACCTATCGTCTCGCTCGTGGAAACGGAGCTGCTGCAAGGGGACGTTTTGAAAAACAAACCTTTTAAAGACCCACGGACAAAATTCTTGAGACGTCGAGAAATATTTTCGAATGCAAAACGCTTTAGATGAAAATTATGTTAAATCCTTTATCATTATTAACCAGCATCATGATCGGGAGTCGAACCCCTGATTGCAGTGTCTTCACTTTACTTTCAGGGAAACGGTGTTACCAACTGAACTACGGGTACTGGTGACTCGTTCTCGATAAACAGTATCAAAAAGAATCGAAAACCGGTTTACTGAAGGATTCTAAGCCAAGTTTTCAAAAAGAAAACAACTTTAAATGACATTTTTGAGAAGACAATTCTATCATTATTATTCTTAACTTCTTCCTCATTCTGATTGGATGAATTCGGGAAAAGGTTACACTGAAATTCATGTAATGGTTTCCCTTTCATGTAAGTCATACCTGCCAAAGTATTGCTCGTTTTTGTTCAAACTTAACTTCGTCATAAAAGGTTGCGCATACTCGCTAGAAAAATTTAAAAAAAAAGCAGCCACCTCTACCAACAGCCTGAGATTTGTATACAACCAATTTGTATACAACTAACCAACTAAAAGAACTCAGCCCAAGTACAGTAGAAAGTAAATTTCAGGAAAGGAGAGAATATCGGAATTAAAAATTTGTATTCAAGACTGTAAACAAGTTGTATCCAAGATTCGCACATAAAAATGAATAATACCGAAGTTGAAACTGAAACTTGTGGAAATGTTTATGCAGTTTGTACTTGGGTGTAGTCCTCTCATATTTTATCTTTAAAAAATAAAAATGCAACCTGTCAACTCTAAAATAAATAGCTTTCATTGGAAGTGTGATTGCCAAATCACGCCATACTGCGCACAGCAAAGATGATGTACTACTACTACTACTACTTCTACTACTACTACTACTACTACTACTTCTACTACTACTACTACTACTACTACTAATAATAATAATAATAATAATAATAAGTAATTTAACAAAGTCAGCCTTTACTATAAAAGAAAATGATAAATTACAAGAAAACCCTACAAAGTAGGCATACTATGATAAATACATATTTCCATTATTTTATTTTCTGTTGTGAATGTAATAAATAAATTAATAAGTTCTGCTACATGAAATTTATTTTACAATGATTAAATCTTTTACTAAAAAGAACAACTCGATAAACACTTGAAATTTTATCTCTAGTAGTTAAAAGGAAAGGAAAACGATGGATTTAAAATGTATATATTTATTGAAAAATAGGCATTCTTAATAAAGTGTAAAATTAAATATTTACAAATACATCTATAAATAAGCTATTAACTATAATTTTTTGTAATAGGTGACAGCCTTGTGAAACTCTTCACAAAATTACTTTACGAACTGTTAGTAAAAATTTCACTAAAGAAATGTACAAAATGTTTTTGCAAATTTTCTTGAGATTGGTTGGATTTGTTGCCTGCATGGATTTGTTACGCATTGACTCTCCACTGAATGATTACGTGTGCTGAAGACTTTCTGTACAGTTTTAAAGAGTAAGGAACTCCATAAAGCTTAGATTTATGTAGGGGCGTTTTTAACATAGGGGCAATTGGGGCACGGCCTCTTAACCCGGGCCCTATACACTTTATATATTTGCATCCTGAATAAAGTTTACAAAAATCAGTAACTTCACTTAAATATGTAGTGGTTAGTAAAAGAATTAAAGAGTTTTGCGAGAATTTCCATTAAGGAAAACTGGTAAACGGTGCCCGGGCCCCCTGTGGCATAACTTGCCCTGACAATTTAAAACCTTAAAAACGCC